>JAHWXV010103926.1:0-17751 GCA_024586415.1 Phrixothrix hirtus
AAAAAAAATCTAAATCTTTGACAAAAGGCTTTAAAATTAATTCAATAACTGAACAATAAATGTCTGTAATCAATAATTTTAAATAAACTCAACATTATCAAGCACACTAAAGTTAAGTAGAGTTTGGTATATACATATGTGTATAACCATATTGTAATAAATAACAATTTCCAATAATGGAAGAAATATCTTTTGAAGTGAATTAGTTTAAAATCGTTTCTGTAAAATTAATGTGAACTTTATTACATATTTACATTACATTTTGGGAGCAGCTGTCTTAAAATAACACTTTAAATATAAATCATTCACAAACAACTATAAAAGTGCAAAAATGTCTTCATATCTATAATATGCAACGTGTGTCCTAGAAATAATGGAATCAACCCTTGCCATGACTTTGATAAGGTAGGTTATTTATTATTTCACACACACACACATGCCTTACGTATGGAAAATGGCGAATAGCAGTACGAAATCAATAATTGCATAGCAGAATTTAGGCAACGGTTTTCTTTGGCTGTATTTGAAGGCGAGTGTTACGAACGGTACTAGGAATATTAATCATAGACCAAGAAGCGCATGACCTTGTACTAGAAATGAGAACGTTATAAATAATGTTAGAAATGCAATACAAGAAAAACCTACCACTTCAATTAGAAGACTTGCACAAGTAGATTTAAAACTTACCACTATTCATAGGGTTCTTTGTTAAAATTTTCATATGCATTCATATAAGTTGCAAATGTACAAAGAACTTCTACCACAAGATTATAATAAGGGACTGGCGTACTATTAGTGCAATGAAAATATGAATGACGATGTGTTACATTTTTTTCAGGCGAGGTTTGGTTTCACTTGAATGGATATTTAAATTCTCAGAACATGCATATGTGGAAGCCTGATAATCCCCATTTTTTTAGAGAAACCACTTTGCATCCAGTTAAAGTTTATATGTGGTTAGCGACGTCAACGCCCTAGATATTTTTAAGGTAATGTGATAAATGCTGCTACTTATGGAGATGTTATCAATGAACTTCATGATGATAAACTCTAAAATGGCTTCTTCCAACAGAATTGTGCTAGACCGCACGTTTCCCACAAAACATTCAATTATTTTCACAGGTTCTTCGACGATGGGTTAATAATCAAGGATAGATTTCCACTGAGTTCTTGTGATCTGGCCGCGTTGGACTTCTTTATTTTTCCATACTTGAAAATTCTGTATTCCGAGATTCAGAGCATACAATACAAGTATAAGATCTAAAAAACAATGCAATAAAAAGACGTAAAGAAATAAATGACAGAATATTGCAAAATGTGTTTGATAATATGAAATTTCGCATAAATCTGTGTACCAATGAAAATAGGCAGCATATTCAACATTTATAGTTTTTGAGTCTTTGTTACTCTTAATTTTACCCATAACATCATGAAATAAATCACAGTTCTTGAATTTATTACAAAGTGTTTTATTTATAACAAATGGCTTTAAGTAAAAAACAACAGTATATAACATACTTAACCTCAAAAGCGTTCACTAACCAGCATTCGCAGCAGATCAATATCCATTTAACCTTTAACCTTTAATATTTTCAACTTGTAGTACCAACTGAATTTAGTTATTTGATTAATGCTATATGATTCTAAATACGACATGTTACCTTCATTTCATGCCCAAACTCAATTCCAAGATGTCTGCGACACACGTTATTTGCACTAGCATGTTTTATTGAAAACGTATTTCGTCCGAACTTAAAAACATAAATTTTTTTTTAGAAATATGCTATCTAATAAAATCAATAAAGTTTCTATCTCCTACAGGTATTCATAACGAAATATTTTTCTAGAACTCTTAAGGTGAAACTCTAAAATAAATATTATACAGTTTGTGTTGTTTTGAGACAATTAAAGTGCAACATAAATCGATTAATTTTTGTCGCCTTCGTCATCTGCAAATACCGTTAATTTTTGTATTTCTACAATAATTTCAATGTGGGATATATTGCTGTAAATATTATTTCACATTTGTGCTATTAAGTTAGCTTTCAGACTCCGTCAATGTAAGATGAAACTTTAGATAATCGTAAATTACAGCACAATGTTAGACGTAACAAATTTGAGATATTTTGTGTCGTTGAAAGTTCTTCACCTTTTCATTTTCAATGTGACTCTCTAGACAGTACAGTTTAATTTTTAAACGTTTTTCATATAAAGATGTTTGGGGAAGTTCTTCAGTTTTCTTAATTTTAAGCCAAATTTAGCTACACTATGACGATTTCGTTATAATTTAAAAGACATAGAAATGAATGCGTAAAGTATTTAACAATATGACAAGTCCAGTTTTTGATAATAGAATATAATCAAAATAATTTTAGTAGTCCAATTGTGTTGTATTTTTAACTAAAAATAAAATGTTTAATAACTAAAGCAATAAACAAATATATTTGCAGAAAATATTCAAATAATTTGGAAGGAATACGAAAATTGATTTAAATGAAAACTTAAGCCCTCAGTGTAGCAGTAATTAAAGTAGAATAATGAATGTTCAAATTAAGCATAATAATTTAGCTTAAGCTTCAGCTATCATGAAACAGCAGTTTGTAAAGATTTTTAAATTATAACGATAGAGAAGTAATTTAATTGTTAAAAAGGTTTAACTGAAACAAAATATTAGAAAAGTCTAGACAGATATTTGCATTAAACATCTCTGTGTTAATTAACGTTAATTATAGTGCTATAAGTAGAAGAATCAAAAATAGAATTATATGAAAACTAAAATAAAATTTAAGCTTTCATTTATTACTCATCTTTGACCACGAAACATATCATTTTATGTATGTGGTAGACATATAATTTTATTTGCTTCAAATTTTTCCAACTTTAATGACATAAGTATCTTATATATTGATGTTTAATAGCTCATTGAGATATTCTATGTACTTTCTTGTTCTAAAAATGATTCTATTCAGGATGTAGTCTTTCAGTTGTTTACCGAAATAGTGGTCTGTTAGATTGTTTTGAAAAGTATTACGTTACCATATTTTGAATACTAGGAGTGGCATACAATATTGGTTATATTTAACTACATGTTCTAATTCGTAATTGTCGCCAATATATCAACGAAATATGATATACGTCATAACGTCTATTACGTGAAGGATTCACTTATGTTATAGTTTGATTTTGTTATATCTAAATATAGTGTTCGGCCTTACAGCGTAAGTCAAGTGCTTGATATAATTGTCGTGGGTTAAGAGAGAGGTTACGGAGAAATGCTTTTGGGGAAGTTAACAAGGGAGTGGCTTTTGAAGATGTTAGCAAGGAGATCTTTTGGAGCAGTTAGTGAGGGAGTAGTTCTTTGAAGAAGCTAATCAATGACTTTTTAGAAAAATTATCACGAGAACTTTTATTTTTATGTATTTATTTGCATACATTTTGTTTATATTTATCATTTTATAACTCATACTGCTTTATTGTTTATTTACCGTGATTATTCTGGGTACACTCAACAAAAGAATTATATTTCATACGTATGAGTTTAATGGTGAATTTTATATTAGCTAGGTGCCATTTGTATTGATTCCTTCTTCGGTACTGTCAACTTATACTTTTGCTAGAACAACACTTGGTTAATAGAAGCTATGAGGCCTATCAAGTTTATCTAGCTTCACGTTCGTGTGCCATTTTTATTATTGTGCCTTTCTTGTGGCATCGAATCCTACGTTATGTCCCACTTTTATCAGTTCTTTCTATCTAACTTTATTGAGCCCAGCTTTAAAGCTAGCCTCCTATATTTGTCCCCATTTTTACTGACACCTTTGGTAATGTGAAACTTTATGGAGCCCCATGTTCGTGCGCCATTCGTTACTATAACAATGGGATCGGGGATTTATTTATATCTTCTACGCTTATAAATTTATTTGGGTATATTTAAATATAATGTTCAGTCTTAGAGCATAGCTCAAGTCAAAGCTTTAATTATCGTGGATTCGGATGTGATCGTTATGTAAGCTTCGCTGTAGTATATGATACTTTATTAATTTCGGAATCTGACAGCTGTGATAGCTGTGCATATGTGTATATTATTTGCATTGGCAAGTACTTCAGCAATTAAGGGTGTAACTTTATGTATGCTAACGATTTGCGATGATTTGGCTTTACACCAAAACGTATCTTAGCCTTTTGGTATATTTATGCTAAGTTTGTCCGTTGAGTTATAATTGTTTAATTAATCAAATGCTTAATATGTTTTAATCCACATATTTTAAAGTAAATGATTTCTATTTACATTCCTTAGTTCTACATTTTTAATGAGATGTAAAACTAATACCTGGTGGTGCATTCTCTGCTCCTGCAGTATAACTAAAATGACTACTGATACTAAAGACATACTGCAAGCTTCGAGCGTTTCGTTTTATAACGTTTACCTGTTATTAGGATTGTATTTATGTTGATTTAGAGAGAGTAAGTTTTATTTTAGTTATTCACTTAGGATATTCTTTGCCTTACGAGGTTCGTATAAGCTGTGAGAAAATGTACATGACTTTTTGTAAGATCTGTGTTTACCAGGAGGAACAGCAAGTTATGTAGATCTCGGAAAGGGTAGCCATAGACTTACATAAAATAGTTATATAACGAAGTAAAATATTTTTGCTATTAACTTACAGATGACGTAACAATATATGTAATTTATAACCGATAACCGTTTTATGTGTATTTTAAATGTTCGTGATTTAAAATGTAATTGTATGACTAAAAGACAAAGAATGATTTCTAAGTAGTCAAAAAATTATTAGCGTTGGGTGGTTTACGAATGATTTGGCTACAAGGTACAAACCTGCTAATATTAAATGCGAATTTTTAGTAGAGATCCTTAAAGGTATGCATAACTTTAACTAATGTTATATAAGTTACAACCTGATATCTGTGTGCGTTCACCATCTCTCCCCCAAATCTGGGAGAGATTGTGATTAAAGTAGGGGAGAGTCGGTGTATTATAAAAAAATATTTCTTTATATGTAAATCATCACGTCTACATTTTATAAACGCAAAAGCGGATCCCAGCGATCAGAGTGGAGTGAAGAAGCACATCAGAAAACGGGGTAAGCATAAATGAAGCACAAAAAAGCAATATATTTCAATGTCTACAAGAAGAGCATGACTGCAAACTAAGGTTTATGTGAAAAAATCACTTGGCCCTTTTTCTGTTTTGGGGAAAAAACATCAGGATGAAATTGTTTGATATTTAAAACAGTTAAAAAAGCATGGATTTACACAAACAAAAAGAGAAGTATGATCTATGGCAAGTAAATTAGCTATAAGTTTAAAAATTAAACACCAGTTTAATAAATCTGCAGAACTTGCAGCCGTTATTCTTAAATCGCAATTCCGAACTACGCACAAGAAAGTCTGAAGAAATTTCTCTCGCACGTGCTCGCAGTTACCTGGCCAACATGTACAATGTTGACGGGACAAGCCTACAATTAAATAATAAACCAGGCTATGTAGTAGCTGCCAAGGGATCAACAAAAGTGAGCAGTGTAACATTAGGAGAAAAGGGAGAAACAATTTCCGTTATAAGCTGCTGCAATGGAGAGGTAATTATTTACCACTGGGCTACATGTTAAAAGGGAAGAATTAAAAAGAAAAATACAGAATTGGCATACGTCCTAGGTCTCCTGTATTTATGTCATCGAAGTCAAACTATGTAACAACAGACATTTCCTTTATGTGGTTTAAAACACATCCTTTGTCTAAAAAAAACCCTGAAACCTTAGATGGCCATAGTGCTCATTGTTCATATACTCAACTGCTAAAATTTACTATTATATTACTGTGCTTACCCAGCCACCCTACGCACTACCTACATCCGCTAGATAGAACGTTTTTCAAATCACTAAAATCCTATTTTTGTAAGCCCGCAACAGATACTTGAAAATAAATGCTTTGAAGAATTAAATGTAACCGACAGTATTTGGATCTTTATGCGTGAGGCTTGGACGAAGGCTGCAAACGTGAACAATGCTGTTTCAGGTTTTCAAGCGACTGGTATCGTCCCATTTTCACCAAGTACCATACCCTATTATGCAGTTTTAAGTCAAGCAGTGGACGAAGCAAAGGAATTGCTTAGAATTAATAGTGCATCTTCTAGACTAAGTACTGGCAGCCATCAAAGAAAAACCATCAGGTTCGATAACTACCTGGTTGTAGTAACGCACAAGATAAAATATAAAATTCAATGTGTGATTCAGTCCCTTGTGAGCAAGATTCAGCGACTGGAAAAACAAAATTGACAGTAGTTGAAATTTTGAGTCAGCTTTCCCCTATTCCTAATCTTTATTGTCTTGAGAAAGTCAGAAGAAGTTTAAGGCAACAAGCAGGAATTGGAAATATTGAGATGCTGCGACAAAACCCTTCACAAAAACAAAAAAGATAAATAAAACCGTAAAAAAGTGCAAAACCAACATAATTGAAAGAAATAAACAACAAATAGAACAAAATACGTTGACAAAATCATCTAACTATGGGCTATATTTAAATCATAATGAAGAAGTAGACAATGAGGGCTCAAATTGTATAGACCATGGAGAACAATATTCTTCCACCACAAAATCTGTCGATTGGATCAAATACTTCACCTGTCAACGTTGGACGCATGATGGTTGTGCAAAGTCCATGAGCCACTGTAACCCCTGTGGAAAGTTAGCAAAGAAGAAATAAATAAATACTGAATATCAATACATTTTTTCTTTTTTTACCCTGTATGAAATATAGGTAAAAGCGAAAGTATGCATTCAAACAAAGTTTTCGATCTCGAAATTTTAGTGAAAATTCATGTTTTCGGGTCCCTTGAATTCGAAAATAATGTTTCCAAAATTGGTCTGTGTGTGACTGTGTATGTTCCTGTCTATATCTGTGCCTGTGCTTATGCCTGCGCCGGTATATGTGCCTATGTCGGTGTCGATTTCGATTACGGTGACGGTATCGGTGTCCATGTCAGCGCCCACCTCTGCGTCCGCGTGTGCCTGAGGGTGTATGCGCGTACGTGTGCGCAGGTACATTCGTGTACGCATATGGGTTTGAGCTTACGTGTATGGTACGTATGCATGAGCGTATGCATGTACGCGTACGCGAATGCGCGCATCCCTTTATGTGTGTGTGTGTGTGTGTGTGTGTGTGCGTTTGTGTACGTGCGCGGATACGCGTGCGTGTGCATGTGCGTGTGCGTGTGCGTGTGCGTGTGCGTGTGCGTGTGCGTGTGCGTGGGCGTGTGCGTATGCGTGTGCATGCGCGTGCGCGTGCACGTGCGCGTGCGCGTGCGCGTGCGCGTGGGAGTGTGCGTGTGCGTGTGCGTATGCGTGTGCATGTGCGTGTGCGTGTTTCGTGTACGTTGTAACGGTATCTTTTCGATTGCATACCAAATTAAATTATTTGGGGTTATGGGAATACATTACTTAAAAATAGTGAATGGGTAAGTGTTTATACCTTGCTTTCCTGTTTATTTTAAATAAAATTTATAATTATTCCGTGGTGCTAATTTATGTAAAACGCACTACGAAACGTACTATAATTTATAATTTCGCTTTCGTTAAAACCAGAACATGTAGGTCTATCGACATATGGTCTGCACCTGTAGATAGCGCGTTCGTCTAAGATAAACTTCGCGCAATTCATTATTGGTTTTCAATAGACAGCGATCCTTTTCTTAATTTACTTGTGTAATAATCTGTGATAATTCTACTTGTCTAAGAACTCGTTAAAGGCGAGGTAAAGTTTCTTTTCATTTCTGCTTATTTTGGTTTTCCTTTGATTAAGATAGCTCTTCCGGCATGGTTCGTTTCGAGGCCAAAGTTCGCTCTCTACACATTAACCACGTTCTGGATTGGTGACGTTCTCGCCAAATTTTCCATGTGTATGGCACATGCTTATGTGTTGGGACTTCCGCCGCCTTCTTGTTCTGGTCCAACCGACTCCGTTTGACTACTGGTGCTCCTTGGCCCCGAGGTGTTCGTTGTGCTGTCGTCGTGTGCTATTTGGCTAGCCAACGCTTGGTTTGACATTTCGGTGGGGTGCTGTTTCTATCAATAATCGGACGTCATAAAGGCAACGCAGATGAATCCACTTCTGCTGGAAGGATATCAAAAATTAAGTACAATCCAACTTTTAATTAGATATTTCGAATATTCATTTTTTCTTAGTTACTTTTCTGCCAAACTTTAAATTACTTATTTTTAACAACATTTGAATTAGCAATTATGTAAAGATTTGAAAACTTCTTTGTTGGAACGCAGTGTTTAAATTTTATCAACTTAAAGTTGTACATGTTATGCCGACATTTGTAGTTTTTGCTTTCAAATTAATTTGCTGTGTATTTATACAATTTTTACTTTTTAAAACATTTATCTAAACTTTATTTAATTAGTTTTGCATATGTAATTATTAAGTGTTTGCGAAACTTAATTTCAAGCAATTTAACTGTATCATTTTTTTATGTAATTAATCAAGGCCGATAATTATAGTTATTTGCATATTGATTCATTAGGCTTATTTATCCGTCCACTAACTATTTCTTCAGGTGCACCTAGAGACTTAGCTTTGATCAAATTCATATTAGGCAAGTTAACGTTATTAGATACAAATTACTATTACCTAGCTATACAACTATCGCGATTACATCTCCGCGCACACTTGATCGCCCTATGATCCGCACTTTAAAAGTATTTTATGAGGACTCATCAAGTCAAAAATTGTATACACATTTCTATTTTTATGCTTTTAATAAAGCTTGCTCATTTGTTGTTAATTAATTCTTTTGATTGCTTTACCTTAATTATTTATATTTTCTCATAGGGTTTTAGTTAATAAGCTTCGACATTTTACTATCCGAAAAGTAAATGCTGACCCGAGATATTTTTCGCCGTTTGAGGATCTCGCGGTCATATGGTGTTTAAGTGTTATCTGAAACGGCGTGGCGCTCAAACTTCTCTGATCTGTATGCTGTAAGTCGCTTCCAAAAATCCACTACCCCATTTATATCGACCTACCCCTCATCTTCGCAGTTACATATGAGCATAGCCTGTGCACTCCTTATTTTTATGACAAGCTGTGAGTCCCTATTTGTACTTATTCTAACGCGGCATGTATGACAGCGTGTGCGTGTGCGTGTGCGCGTCCGTATGCTTGTGTGTATGTGTGTTTGTGTGTGTGTATGTGTGGGCGCCTATGAACATGATAACTCGAAAATTAAAAGTCTTAAATAAATAAAATTTTTCATTTAGGTTTGTATCTATCGACGTACGCGACTGCAATAACTCCACTAAGGTTGGAAAACCGAATGTGACACTTTACGCTTGTCATTTTTTGGTTTCTTGGGATATTCTTGAAATCGGCTTTGATTTGTTTAAAATTTACTGTATTTCTTAGAAATTTAATTTCTTTTGATATAATATAGGGGGTACTTTAGAAAATTTTCAGTAAATCGTGTAACCAAAAGTAATTTTACCGTTAACTCTGAATAAAACAACTATGAAATTAAAAGTCCTAACCAAATAAAATTTTGTATTTTATTTTATAACTACCTTTGGAGGCAAAATCAAGAATATGGGTAAAATCGAATAATCCGAAGTACTATATTTCTGTCATTTTTAGATATTTTCCGAATTTTTGCTTATTCGCGATTTTCTTGAAATCGACTGTAACAATTTTTTCAAATGTATTATGTTTCTTAGTAATTTAATGACCTTTCATATAACCTAGGCAGTTTGTCAGAAGATTTTCCGTAAATCGAGTAACTGCGAGTACTTTTACTGTTAACTGTGAATCAGATAACTACGAAACTAACAGTCCTAGCTAAATGAAAAGTTATATTTGAGATCATAATCGCCTTTGCATTCAAAATTAAGAATTTGGTTAAAATCAAATAACCGAAAGCATCACTTTATTACTGTCATTTTTAGATATTTTCCGAATTTTTACTTATTCGGAGTTTTCTTGAAATCGACCCAAAGATTTTTTAAAACTTAGTATATTTCTTAGCTACTTAATTCTGTCTTATATGAACTAAGGGACTTTTCTAATAATTTTTTGAAAATCTATAACGGATAGTATTTAAAGTAATGGGTGTGAACAACATATCTAAAAAACTAATCATTATATAAAAATGAAACATTATATTTCTGTTTTTATCTTCTGTACATAAACGACAAGAATTGAATTAAAATCAAATGACCGGAATACCACTTTATTCTTGCGATTTTTAAGTTTTTTGCGATTTTCTCGAAAACTTCCATAACAACTTTTTTAAAATTTGCTATGGTGCTCATGTTTTTGATGTAGCTTTACTTAAGGTTAGCGGTTTCCTGAAAAAATGTGTTGAAGCAAGTTATTAGAGTAAATATCTGGAGTTAAGCAGTGTTTTACGTGTCCAGTAACTTAGATGAGTGACCGTTCCAGTTATCGTTTAATAATAAAAGTAAATGATATTTTATTTATACGTGGACATTTGCAGATTTCTATGTATGTAAGAGAAAGTTGTGTATTGACTCACACACGCTTTTTTACGTTACTTTTGTTTCAGCATCTTTCCCGCATTATATTCAACAACTGATCCATATATATGAGGTAGAGTTGGTGATTCCTATGAATTAATATATTGACCTAATTTTTACTAAAGTTCTTAAAATCAAATTGAATTATACAATAGACTTTTAGTCGTATTATGTTTAAATTGTCGAATTGTATGTTTAAGTTCACGATTTTCTAAATGAAAATCCAATTAATATGAAATTTTACTCGCCATCTATTCCGCCTTTACCTTGCCTAGACCTGAATTTTTTGGTATTAATTTCATTTATTATATTTTATTTACTTAATTTGCTATATGCTTTGTTGTAAACGGTCCTTGAATTAATTCTTAAGTTTTATTAGGTGTGTCTATAATTTCATTAAAAAAGTTCACAAAGGAACAGGTAATCATGTTTTAATTTAAGGGTTTGTTACAACATCGAGGAAAATGAAAACGCTAAATTTATAATCTCAAAGAATGTTAAAACATATTAATTAAAGCAGCAAATAAACTGTTTACAAAACAAATTTGCATTTTTATTTTAACTACCATAGTTTAAATTACTGTTTTACTAAGGTTAGATTAAATCTCTCTATCGTTGAAGTAAATGCTTAAGTAACATTAAATTAATAAGAAAAGATTTGATAATTAAAACTACAAGTAATATATTCTTTCAACAGTTTAAGAAATCAGCAATGTAGTTCCATAAAATAAAAATGTTAAATTAAATTTTTTAAATATAAAAGTTACTTACAACAAAGGAAATAGCTAATTGATATTCTAATTTATCGACCAAAATTATGTTAAAATGACAAACGCAAAACTCGTAATTTATATTATTTGAAGTAAAAATAAAAATGATTAAACTCAGCACTAAAGGTATTGTAGATTTTAATTAAAATATTTTTGATTATTTACATTTTATTTACAAATTATTTTTATCTTTTAAATATGAATGCCACACGTAAAAATTAAAAAGGATGTATTAACCTCAATTTTAGGAAATCATTAGTTTAATTAAAATGGATTATAAGCTCCACTAAACAAACCATCATTTAAAATAAAACTTTTAAGGAACAATAAATTATTTTTTTGACGTAATTAAATAACTATTACAATTATATAATATTTAAGAAAAGTTGTTGCAGATATAAAACGGTAACACGAAACTTCAAGTTAAAAACGTTGGAATTAAGGGCATATGTCAATGCCTAAATCATTTATAACTCTAAATTAACAACAACAAGAATGCAATTACTGCTATCTCGTTTTGAAGTAAATAAATTTATTATATGTAACCTATAGCTACACTTAGTTTCATTAAGAATTTGATTTCAAAAGTAGATAAACAAATGCATGCTCATACTCCGTATGACACGTTGATAACGTCAAATTTGTCAAATAATTTAAACAACACCAATCATATCACACAAAGCTATCTTTCTGCAATGATTGGATCTATTTAAATTTTCTGGCCAATTTGACGTAAAAGGTAATCATAGCTATTGGCCTTACAATATTGGTAACATAACTACTAGTAAGCTTGCATGTAGATACAATTAATGCATTTTAATGAAGTTATAAGGCCAGATATTATGTTTACTTGCATATTACGTAATCTTCTTATTATTGAAATTTCATAAAAAAATTTCAAATAAAAATTGCACCCAATCAAGTTCTCGGCACTGTAAAATTATATTCAAAAATGATGGACCTACGGACATATCGGAAATGCACATCAACTTCGTTATTTTAAATACAACATCCCATATATTATTGCATTTTTTGATTCCTTGTTAAATTTTAGGGCCACATTGGAACCCAGCATTTGGGCTATGTCGTACCGTCCTTGAAGTATTCTAAATTTTCGAAGAGAATGTCACTTTCAGTATCTTAGAAAATTTCAAATAATACATTAAACTTAGAAATATGAGATTTACGCTGTTCGATTAAGCTTGAAAAGGTACATCTTTTCATTCCACAACTACCATGTAGAATCTGAAACTTTAATAGGTATGGCTATTCAACTTTTAAATTCTTCAATCACAACCAATTTGATTTTTTTAAATAGAACAGTATACTAATTTTTACACCACTGGATGCACAATTCAATTTACTTTCGATTTTGTTAAGATATTAGTGGATCTAACTGTAACAGTTTATAACATACTCTCGATTTTTTAATTGTTTTGCAGCTCGTACGTATTGGGAAGCGAAGACCGCCTTCCTCTCGCATCTTATCAGGCTTGGGACTGGCCGCATTGTTGCTGATATGCTTAAAGAGTGGCCAACAAGACACAATACGACCACCAGAAGCAAACAAGACCACAAACAAGAAACACCATTACATTAAATTTTCGAAATGCCGTCCGTTTTGTGTAATGCACAAGTCAACTCGCTTTTAGGAGACACTGCTGTACGTTGCTGAGCATTTCTGGAGTAATATCTCGAAATACTGCCAAAATTCAATGACGCATGTCTTCCGCAGTTGTTGGTATTGTTACCTAAAATTTAATTTTTATGAATCCTATAAAAAGAAGTTGCAACTTGTAAGATCTGGTCATCTTGGAGACCAACTGATGGGCCCTCCACGTCCGATCCAGCGATCATGAAAATAAGCATTCAAAAATTAATGAACTTCGGCAAGATAGTGTGGCAGTGTTTAAACCACATCTCTCGACGAGTAGTCAAGGAGACATTTTCTAACAGTTCGTATAAATTATTCCAAAGGAACTAGTCAAATTCTGGCTATAAAAGGATGGACCTATGATATGTGTGCCAATAATTCCAGCCCATATATTTACAGACCACCCGTATTGGCTATTTGCTGTAGCGCATAGAAGAGCATTTTCTGTGTCATAGTAATGAGAATTATAACAATTCACAAAACCATTTTTATTGAATATGACTTCATCGGAAAACATTACTTCATTAATAAAATTTACATCATGATTAATTCTTTGAATCGCCCATTGACAAAAGATCAATCTGTTTTCGAAATCTCTTTTATACAGTTCCTGATGCAATTGTATACGATAGGGATGACATTTGTGGTTCTTTAAAATCGTATAGACTAGAGATCTGCTGATATCAGTAGTCTTAGTAATTTCCCGCACACTGGACTCTGAATAGTCCTGTACGAATAATAATACCTGCAACTGATTTTCGTCGATGAGTACAGAATAGCTGCGGTTTTGTTTTGAAAATTCAATGGATTCAGTATTGGTAAATCTTTCCAGTAACGACTGAAATTGCCCTCTTATATGAATATCTTTTATCTGGATACCGTTATGCGTTAACTTTTTGTGCTAATAACCGTTTCTGTTACATTTTCCAAGAACAAGAATCATATCTACTAATTCTTCACGTGTACACGACATTGCCAATTGTACAAATAATAATCGTAGTTAACAAAACACAGGAACAAAATGACACTTAAGAAGATTTCTATGATACACGATGTTTAATAATATTGTCAAAGCTTACTAAAACTTTCAAAACACGGTTTTCTTGTCAAAAAATTTCAATAGAAGGTGGTTTTCGCTAAAACACAATAAAATCGAGAGTCTCCCAAACTGTTCCAGATAGACCCACTAATACCTTAACAAAATCGAATGGGAATTGAATTCTCAACTAGTGGTATACAAATTAAGATACCGTTCTATTTAAAAAAAATCAAGTTAGCCGTGATTGAAAAATTTCAAAATTGAATAGTAAAGTTTTAAATTCAACATGGTAGTTTTGCAAGGAAAATATATATTTCTTCAGGCTTAATCGAACGGTAAAGACCCCGTCTTTCTGAGTTTGATAGTTACGGTAATATTTTAAATTTTCTAAGACACTGAACCCACATTTTTTTTGAGAATTAGAATACTCCAAATAAACCAAATACTTGGTTATCAAGATAATGATTGATTCGGTGCATCTTCTATTTAAAACTTTTTTTTGCAGTTTCGATAATAAGATCATCAGCTTAGGCTGGACATCAGGTATAATAAGATTTCTATTTAAAATAATTGTTCCAAAATGCAAAAATATATTTTCAGTTATTAATATAAGGAAGTTAAAATTTTTGCTTTAATATGTTGCGATTATTTCTACAATATTAAGAAATGTTGAAAGAATAGCTTAAAGTAGTTGAATTAATTAACGTTCGTCGTAACTTTACCTAAGTTCAACTGTTAAAACAATATAAGTGGATACTTCAATAAAATACTAACTTGATAGTTACATCAAATATTTTAAAATATCATTTTAACCTTGAACTTTTAACATTTTCGGATAATTACTGTGACATTACAAACACATTATTCGTATTTAACACTCAAAAATGGTAAGTAAAACAATTATTGGTTGTTCTAACGATTTATTTTTTTCGGTGAATGTTTTTTATCCCAACAAAATATTATTATATCAAGCTTCCCTTAGAATTTTAGCAATCGAACATAACAGTCTTAAATTCTGAAATCAGAAGAAAACAAGGCGATGGTAAGTTATGTAAACTCCTTCTCAAAGAGGAATTTTAAACTGTTATTTATTTCTGCCGTAGATACAGGCGCTTTTGATAGTGGTCGAGTCAATATCGCGAAAAATATCGACTTTCCATTATTTTCTCCCGTGAACAAAATTTACATTATTCTAACATTTTGCAAACCTTCAATAACTTGCGTTCGTATATACATTGACAGTAATTCTTTTTCTGACTCTCTAAAATGTGAGATTTCATTGTATAAAATATAGTATTATTAGTCAATTTTGAACATGTTTGCAATTTGTTAAAACAAATAATTTTACGATAAAGAGTGCGATCCATATAATATTTTACATTTTACTATGTATTTTTCGCTTTTTGAGACTTATCCAATCTAAGTTATTAGATTCAAATATTATTATTTGATTGTGTTATACGGAGTGTCCATGTTAAGTACCGTTCTTTGATTGCACACTTATTTTTAGATTTATAAAAATCTTGATAAAGGAAATATAAGTATATATGAAGAAAACAGCTTCTAAAATTGGTATAGCAGGGATGTCCCAAAACTCCGTGAGCTAAGGACGCGTAATTTTTTTAGATACAGCATCCTATATCTTTGGCATGTAGTAGATAATTTTTAAGAATCCAATAACACGGTAGCAAGTTATGAATTTTATTAATGATTCTTAGCTAGTACCTAGCTTCCATTTAATCTGTAATATTGCAGTCAATTTTCTGTTTCTTATTTTAAAATTTGAATAACGTTTAAGAGAGGCCCCACCCAAGATCTAACTAAAATTTAACCCTTAATTTGAATCTGTGATAAAAAAATAACTTTGTACACTTTTCTTGATCAATTAAGTCCGGATTTTTAGTACCGCAGCTCTCTTGAAATTTTGTTAGTCGTTTTCTGGTGTTACTACTGACTAGTAGATTGAAACTTGTTATGGTCTTATGGACCTCGGGCTATAATTTTCTATCTTTAGCACAAATATGGTCTCCTTCGCCTTTCTCTTTATGAAGATATTTTATTTATTAAATGTTTAACCTCTGTCTTTGGTACGCTTATGGACGATACCGGTTTTCTATAGCGTTTAAGTTTTTTGTTTTTGTTTTAGGTGTTAAGCATAATTGTATTTAACTACCTTAATCTAATCCTAAAATCTAATAACGTTAAGAACGAATTATTGTTTAACCTTTCTTATATTTTATGTTGATTTTCAGTGCTTTAAGATTTAATTTGCAATAGTTTTAATGTGTATTTTTATTCTTGGTTAGGGACTGTTGAGTTTCCTATTTTTGATTATTTAGGCCTATCATTATCGTCATGCGTATATTTGAATTGTTTTTCACCAGGGCGATGCCATTGACACCCTGTACGTTGCATGAAAATATTCTTCATTCTTTGTAATTAATTAAAACTTCTTATAATTTTCTTGTATATAAAACTGTAAATTATTTTCTTGATAAATAAAGGGTGAACTACCCATTCCTTTCTTTCAGCGATAGTAGCAGTTATTGAATCCGATATGTACTTATAGTAAATATAATAAAATTTTAGGCGTGAGTTTCGTTGGAAAAAGGACGAAACGGCCTTTTAAAAGGCGAAAAGATGCCAAAACAGTGGAAACTTGTAAATTCAGAAATAAAGTACAATTATATTATATGAATTATTTATACATCTTTACGGAGTTAGATCTTTAGGTCTTTACTTATTGAATGCTGCACGGAACCCATGTTTTTGTTTGCCAGAGGCTGAACTAAATCTCATGTTCGAATAGAATAATGCTAACTAAATAAACTGTTGGTGGGATTAATCGTTATTCATATTCTTACTTACATAGATCAGACTAATAAGTATTCATATGCGTACTTGTCAATGTATTTATACAGACGTGATTAATATAACTCGTGTATATTGTATAATTGTTACAAATAGAGGCTACGTTGCCCACTTGTCTTTAAAACCGTAGTGGAACGTATTAAGAATAACTTGCATCCTTGATAGGTGTTTATAGTAATTATAGGAAAGCTTTGTCGTCAGAAGGTGTAAAAATGTGATTTTCTTAACAACTGATTCTTTTAATAAAAGGTATACTTTAACCACTAACCTACCCCCCAAACAAGTATGTATTTAAGACTATGCATACACTTTATACGTATTTACCTAATTTTATAAACATATTTTACACCTAATTATAAGTCCTAGCTTTACTTCTAATTTTATAAGTTCTTTAGCATAAGTTGTATTGTTAATAATTTGTATACATTTCTTTTAAAATAATAAAACCCGATTGGTGTTCTGAAGAAGGGACGTGTTACCGGCGCGAATGTACTTGGCTTAAAATACGTCATCATTAGTGAATGAACAATACACCTGTGACGTTTCTAGTTGCTTCGGACGTCATTTTCCCCTGCGACGTTTGGCCTTATTATTTATTGGTGTCTCAGGAAGAAAATTATTTATATTTGTCGCAGATAGTCTCTAACCGGGCGGGCCTGGTTCAATCGTACCTAGCTAAACTGGCTATTAAATAATAAGTCGGTGAAACCTTCATAAGTTATATATACTGACTTCCATAAAAATCGCAACACATGGAAGTTATTGATGAATTTTACTGAAACTTCTAGAAAAACCCTATTTCGATGAAACAAATTAATGATTAAAATTTGAATAAAATCTATCTATCGCTTTTGGGTTTTTTACTCATTT
>JAHWXV010103967.1:0-10855 GCA_024586415.1 Phrixothrix hirtus
TTTCCGTTTTAGATTAACCTTAAAATCCTTGGTCCCTAAAAGAGGTCACAGTGGTTTATGTATTCGTCACACCGGTTTGCTAAAAACATGTTGTCATGCTTGCATTCGATCTGACTTTGAACATACATGTACAACATACATAGGTGTATGATGCTTTGAGCGCATCCTTTGCTTTAAATTAATGCTGTATAATTTAAATTTAATAAATCATTATCATACAATGTTTATATGATTGTCTAATTACTAATTTTTCTCGATGACAAGTGACCGCCTATAGAATTTATATTAAATTACTGTAACCAAGTTCAAAACATTTACTAATCGCCATTTCTAATGTAGTTATAATTTATTGAGCCTTGATAATGGGTGTGATCGGCCACAGTCCTTATTGATACAATTTTAATAAATAAACTGTTTTGACTATTAAGTTTTTGCCTATTTTCTTGTTATCCGATTTTTATGAATTTAGTCACATCCGAATGTAATTATTATAAATTTGAACCCTGGCTATTTACTGAAAAGTACAATATTTCTAACTTCCTAGAATAAAAAAAATATTTGAAATACTGAGAAATTTTTATTTAACAACATTTATATGTTTGTATTATCACGTCGAACTTAGCTATATAGATTGTCTGGAAATATTAAATACGAGAAGAATTCATGTATTATTAAACCTAACATAATGAAAACAACTGAGAGTTTTGAAATAAGTTTATTTTTAACATGGTCTCATATATGTTTAATATATTTGGTGCATCGATAACACAGTTCTTCAATGCTTTTGGAAAAAACTTCCTTGCCAGCAACTCATTTACAGAAGTAACTACATGTTGATGGCCAAAAAAAGTGTGTATCCCATAAATGTTCTTTAGCTTACGGAGCTCAGATATTAAGAATAAGAGGGTTGTTGAAGAACTTTAAAGCTAGTGTTGAGGAGAGCATCCATTCCAACGCAACGAGTAGAAAATCGCCTGGTCCCCATTTTACCTATCTTTTGTTATTTAGTGCTTTACGAGCTTTCGATATAAGATTCTCATTATATTGATTCGTGATGGTGTGCCGACGTTGTAACGAATCAACTAAAACGTAAGAAGTGACCCGAAATGTTCTTTAAGGCGGTGAGCCCTTATTTGTACCTTAACTATGGATCACAGTGAATGCCTCATGTTTTATTCACCGTAACAAAACGTGCCAAAAGTATTTTCTGATCTCTGTTAATTACTACGAATTTTGCCTTAGCGTTGATTTTCCTATTGTGTTTGTGGCTAGCTGCTAACATTCTAGACACCCATTGGTTAGAGATTTTTTAATACCCAACCCATAATGCAAAATGACGGCCCCGATTGATGTAGTGATTAGCATGTTTGCCCAAGGGACATGGACTTAAACCCGATCGACATGTGAGACGAATTTATAATACATGCCTGCTTCTCAGATAAGGAAATAAAATCGAAGATTCCGTGTCAACAATGTTGGCGGTGGAACTCTTCCAGATTGAGCAACATTCTAGTAGCCATGCCAATATCTATATAACAGTTCTAGTTCAAGAGAATCAAGAGAATTTTCGTACCTCGGGTCTCAACCACAAAACAAACAAACAAACCATGGTGCAAAATTGCTTCCGCACTATCTTCTGATGTAAATTTTACTGCAATCTTTCGATCACTGAGTACCGGGTTCTAGACCAAACCAATATTTTCTTTGATCGCTACTGTTTTCGGTGCTCATGCACCTGATGCCTGTTTATACAACTCTCTTCCGAATATAAAATCGCGAGACCAGTTTTAAATATTTAATATAACGGGGAAGACTCACCTAATACATCGACTTTATCATTATGAATTTCTTTTGCTGATGAGCACTTTTTGCAGCCATACTTTCTAAGGGGTTCCAATTCAGTTTTATCCAATTTTTGAATCAACGAAAACTCCATCACAGATTTAAATTAATAACTCTTCAACGAGACAAAACATACTTGAAACTTTAAGTGCGATAATGCCAATAAACGAAAAAATAAGAACATATTGTTTGATTTGCCAGACAATGACAATGACTACTATGTTTAGGACAACAATATGGCCCATCTAAAATAACTATACCCTTGAAGCAAGCAATGGTATTTTGTGATTAAGATTATAAATGTTGTTTGATTTTAAGTTTTAGTATATGGATACATAACAGTGTTGTTAGTCAGCAGATAGTTGTCGTTAAAATATACCAAAGTTCGTAACAATTATTAATTTGCTTCACGTCCAATTTAGTTTCTAGTTTTTGCAGTGTTTTTTAAATGTTGAATTTTTACTTAATCATTGATTTTAAATCCATGGTGGCCGATGTTACGTTGCCAATGTTTTATGTTTCATATGTAATGAGTGTAATATAGGAAAACCTTGCAAGAATGGTTGCAAAAGCATGTGGTATAAATTTAGGGCTGGTAAAAAAGATCACCAAGGTGTAAAAATCCGCCTAAGTCCGCAGCAGTTCATTTTTGACGCCCGGAAAGAATTGAACAGAATTAGCAGCCAAGAAGAAATTAGATGATTTTAATAAAGAATTATACATTTTCCCGTAGCAAGGTAGGGATCGAACTTTAAGGACGGACATTATTTAGGATCCCTGCTCTGGAAGGAGTGGCATTAAAACTAATAATACACAGGGCAGAAGGAGGAAACCGATTTTTATGCACTGAAAAATGGGCAGAACCGCATACATTCCATCCGCATCTTCTTATCGACCTGTGGAGCTAATGGTAGCGCCTAGAAGCGGATCTTCACAAAACAACTTCTCCATGGGATTGATTTCAAGTATACGTTTTGGCGGGCCTCAACATTGGGTAGAACTCAAGGGATATGTCATCGCATCTTTAATTGGATACTGCTATGGTGATATTCAGAGGATAGAGGGGGCGGCCTCTATTTAGTTATATATGGTCGGTGCAGTAAATGGCATCATTAGATATGTACTAAATATTTTGGCAATTGAACCATAGGGGCTTCGCCTATTAGCTGATGGTGAAGGTGTCTTACGTAGTTATATAGGAGAAATATAAAGTATCCAACTTTTTGGTACAGTTATGATTATACAAAATCTGGAAGATGTTTTTAAACGCTAAATATTCTCACAAAAATTAAATTAAATCACATCAAGTACGATACTTTGTCGCAATTTGGCAACATTTTCTTTTGTACTTGCATGATTACATACAGTACGGTGCAAAAGTTTAGAGTCGCTTGTAGTTTCCTAATTGTAGCTGTACACTTCGCATTGATTAGTTAACTTTCAGAAAAACTCCTTTAGAAATATGTTTTACAGCCAAACACAGAGAGTACATGTCTAATGTGGAAATTACCAAAAATCCTTAATAACATTTTTTGATCAGAAATTTCTGCGTTTTGTTGTTTACAAAATTCGTCAATCATTGTAATAAAAATTTAAAAACGTAATAAATAAGTAATAATCTCTATTAATAAGTTGAATGGTTGTTTTATAGATATTATTTACAATTGTTTTATTTGGTAATAAACTTGTAAATACTAGTGCATCCAGAATGTACTAATAGAATAAACCAAAATGTTTGTCATAAACGTAGTCGAACAGTAGGTTTTAACTTCAGCGGCTTCGCACTGCCTACAACAACTATAGCAATAGAACAGAAACTAACAATATTTAAATATGGACGTGCCTTATTTGCTTTCACAACATTTACCTTACAATCTTTGCTGCTTTAAAAACAACACACCAACGTTTTCCTCTATTTTCCCCAAAAGTATTGGTTTACGGAAGAAATGAAACTTAAAATTATGTTTATATGCCTCCATCTACCGGTGTCACTTGTACACTTACGACAAATAAATACGGGCCACTACCTGAGTTTTTAAATTACCCAATGTAAATTTGGCTGTTTGTTTAAAAAACTTAGGTACTACTCATTCTTCAACTGATAATGATGCTAAGAACTGTAAAGCATACTTTTATTTTCAGTTATTATTAACGATAATTGGTCATAAGTTAAAATGCTTTGCAGTTACCAAAAATGCTATATTTTTAATAAATTATAAACATTTAGGTTAATTTGTAAAATAATATTTAGCATTTCTAATTAAACTAAGCTTGTTCCCATACAACATTTCATGCTTATAAAACGAGTGGGAAGCATTAGATTACAATTATATCAATAATACAGAGTGCTTTTTAGTCCTGTTGCCCAATTTGTAATGTAATTTATGAAAGGGAAATTTAGGTGTAATAAAAACATCTATTTGTTACTTACAAAAGAGATTTAATAAAAAGGTATTATTATTTACAGTTGCAAACAGTTGTTAAATAACATACTCAAAGTGCCCACCCCTTGCGGTTATACACGGTCGGACTCTTTTCAGCATGTTAGAAGAAACCCTTTTAAGAATTGCACTGGAAACATTCGTGACTAAGTCTGTAACATTGGCTTTAAGTTCATCAATAGTGTGAGGATTGTTTTTGAAGGCCTCAGATTTAATGTAGCCCCACAAAAAGTAGTCAGGAGATGTGAGGTCTGGGGACCGTGGAGGCCATAAGCCCTTGCTTATTATTCGACCACCAAAGAATTGTTTCAGAAAGTTAATGGTTTCTCTAGACGTGAGGCAGGTAGCGCAGTCTTCCTGAAACCAGCAGTAGGGACACAGATTGCCGTACGATATTCCTGTACACTTCACCATTTACAGTCTGTTCGAAGAATATGGGTCCGACTATACCCTGACTAGATACCGCACACCATACACCAATTTTTTCAGAATGTAAAGATTTTCCATGTAAAGCGTTACGATTTTCAGCAGCCCAAATTCGAGTGTTTTGACTGTTCACATAACCGTCGAGATGGACCCAAGCTTCATCACCAAAGAACACTAGATAATTTCGATTCCATTATCAGTTATGAAAGACCTAAACCAACGGCAGTGTTGCAATCGTTTGTTTAAATCCGGAGACTGAAGCTCTTGGACTAATCGTACGTGATACGGATACAATTTTAACTTTTTATCAGCTTTCTGAACACTCGAATATGACAAACCAACTTGAAAGGAAAGTTTTCGTACACTTTTTCGTGGAGAATTGAGGAATCTTGTTCCTACATCTTCTAAAACTTCATCTGTCAAGCGAGATGGTCGACCACTACGACGTCTGTCGCAAATACTACCTCTCTCTCGAAACCGTTTTGCTAACCTAGAAATTCACATTTTTTCTGGCGGAGGAACACCAACGAATTTAATTTGAAATAATTCTTTTACACTCACATACGATTTCGTAGCAAAATATTGTTCAAGAATGAAAACCTGTTGTTCTAGAGTAAACGACATTTTGTTCGTAAAACCACGTGAAACGGCACAAAATTTTACACAGCTCAAAGAGAATCAACTTACACTGTCGGATCTGTACCGGTTGAGTAGCGCTACCAATTTTGTGTCACAAAACAAAATTTCCCTTTCTTAGAAAAAAATTGCCAGACAAAAAATTGAGTAACATGACTAAAAATCACTCTGTATAATATGATCTATGTCCAATAGACTAATAGAGGTCATTGCACGTAACTAGGGTTTATGTTAGATAAACCCGCTTGACTATTGGGGGAATAATGTCATGGGCGGCTATCCTTTAAAAAGAGATAGCAAGATACCCACACCAGCAGTTTTTGTTCAATAGTAGTTGAGTAAATAAGAAAGTGTCCATTGTGTATCATGATAATGAAATTGCACGCAAATAAATTTATTCGGTTTTTACAAGAACTACGAACGACGAAACAATATTTTTACAGAAAATTGGAAAGTTTTTGAAATCAAATAAAGATGTTCTATTTCAATTTATCGTTTGTTAGATATTGTAACGGTCTGGGGTTACTGGGTTTCAAAGGCCCCACATTGGGCCGACAACTGTAACGGTTTTAATGTTTGCAAAGTTTATCGAGCCCCACGTTGGTTTGATAACTGTAATGTTTTAGAGTTCTCCAACGGTCCACGTTAGTGCGCCAAATTGTAATATTTATACATAAGAAATACTTTACCGTTTACTTTAGGGGTCTTTGCTCTGTCATGGTATGGGATAACTCCGTTTCTGCAGGGTACAATCATCAATCTTCCAGAATCTGTATAGTTCGTGGGATTTAATTCAACAATAAATGTGAATATTGCAAGTTAAACATTTTATAAACTTAATTGACTCAAAAGAATGAACTATTTAGCAAAAGAATTCAGTTTATTGCAAATAGATATTTTTTATTATAAATCAAGTAATTCTCAATTTTATTACTACTTCAATTAACTAAGGGCCCTTTACAGATTATACTGATATGAGAATCAGTTGTCGGAACATATCATCAAAGTTCATATGGCAACTTGTTCTAAATAAAAGCAAACAAATGCAAGAATTAACAACGAATGCGATATATTAGTAACAAGACATGGTGGCTAATATGATCACTAACGTACAGAATTGATTTCCGTAAAAATCCCACCTTTCTTTTTGACTAACTCTGTATATAAAATATTATGACAAAGTGGAAGGTTTTCAAATTGAAAACATGTTAAAAGCTAATCAAACTTAAATAATATTCCATAAAATACATTTTATTTTTAACTCACGTACCGTGATTTAGTTCACGATACGCCCCTGGATCGGCTTTGAGTTTTACCATTACGCCTCTAACACCTGCGTCAGCGCTTTTAAGTTTAGTCACTTTGATTTGTAGATTTTTGTCAATCTTCATTGAACTTTTAAATAATTCTACAATGACAGTTTAATAACGTATTTTACCTGTATAAATAATTCCTTTATTTCCGGTAATTTTTTATTACAGATACTTTGCCGGATATCGTCTAATTGTGGGACGATTTGCACCCAGATTACCATTTGAATATCAAATCATTCAATTTCTCCTTGGTTTTGCCACCAAAAAATTCTTTATTGAATTTTATAAAATGTCGTCGGCCCTTTTCGACACAAGGTTACTAACCGATTTCCTAAATTTATAGAATTTGCTCTTCCGTACTGGTGAAGTATAAGTTCACTATTTACGCGCACTAAGTAGATTGATTTCAATAATAAAGGCACACATACCTTTTTAACCAATTTTATTTCAACTATCAAAATGACGTAATACACTCGCCTAGTGCATTCCTCGCTAGTCGCTACGCACATCTCCCTCTAATTAACGTTCTTCCGGAAACACTACCCCAGCATTACTTATTTCTAGTATATTTCACGTTTAGCATTGCCAACTCAGACACCAATTAAGAGCTAGCGACCTTCTTTTTAACAAATTGTTTATTTATTTAGCTGATTCCTTTTGCATAAAAAATAATGTTAAATGAAATAAAATTCATGAACCGGTAATTTTCCGCTTACATTAATTTATAAATTTATTTAATACAAACTCAAATCTTGACCCATTACAATATACAGGGTGCCCAAAAATAAGCAAAACCCTGGGTACCTTATGGCCTGTAGACCATAATTTTCTTGCAATTTTTTCAAAAGCGATTTCAAAATTTTTTTAAATTTAAATGATGTGTGCTTTAGATACAATCCTGTCTACTAACTAAAAGGACTTATGGATGGAATGATAGTAAACACGTACTACTTTAATTTGATATTCATATAAATACACGCAATGTTTGCTTAAGACGTGTTTATAGTAATGTGGCCTATAAAAGTTTTTTTATCCTTGTTTACTTTCTTTGAAGTAACAAAACAATTTTAAATCGGTCGTTACACTTTAAGATTTAATTTTTAAACATATTGATTGCTTGCTACTAAAACACGTTTCTAAATTGTTTTATCTTAAATGTTAGACATGATATTAATATAATCAATTTTGTTTTAAAATTTGTAACGTCTTAAATGGACATATTCTAAAACAAAATAACCGATTCTTTTTACGCCGACTACTAATAATATTATTCGCTAAAAATTGCTATGGTAAACAAAAGGACAACTCGAAAATATATCGCCTATTTATTTATTTAGCTTTGCAAATTTTTCGCTTTTCGTTTATAGAAGATTGAGAAATACTCATCTACAATATGTTAGGTAAAGTAACACAAAATGCTTTAACTGGAATAAATATTTTTAGAAACAAGAACATATGTTCTTAATTCCATGATATACTGATGCGTAGTAGATATCATTGGCAACGATATTATTATCCGGCACGGCTCGCCCAATAGGGTTGGACCTATATTATATATAATGGTTACTATTGCGAAAACCATACGTTTTTGAAAAAATTTCATAAGAAAATTTTGTTCTACAGATCATAAGGTAACCACAGTTTGCAGGACATCATTTATTTTTGGGACATCTTGTATGAAACTCACTAATTAAGAATTATCAAATTTATTATTTTGTTTGCGCTGATATAAAATATAGGTCAAATTGTTTGTAGAAGAAATGGTAGAAATTTGTACTTCTAAAAATTTTTCGTCTAAAACAAGACTTTAAATTTACCTGCCGTTACGGATTACTAGAGATTAAAATAAATACACTAACGAAATTTTGTTGAAGTTGAGAAATTACCAACAAGGCCCCGTATTTATTTGTCGCAAGGTACGTATGTATATTGTGGGTAGAAGTTGATTTTTTTTTTAATTAAGTTAGATCTAGTTTTCAAATTATCATTTTTTAACGTTATAAATCGTAGAAACATAGTTCCCACGTGAGCAATTTAAGATATTAGTTATATAATATTCCACTTATAGTTAATAATTTCCTTATACTATTCAACGAATACTTTTCTATAAATAGATACTTGTCTTTAACCTACTGTTCTCAAGTGTTATGGAAGCAGAAACTACCGAAATAAAAAAAGTTATATTTTAAAATGAGACCTTGTTCCTTGAACTGCTTTAATACAGAGATTAATTGTTTAAAATTGTTCGTTGGTTGGTTGGTCAAGTTTTACATATTTTTTCTATGTGCAGTGGCTATCTTACGCACA
Source organism: Phrixothrix hirtus (assembly GCA_024586415.1). Taxonomy (NCBI): domain Eukaryota; kingdom Metazoa; phylum Arthropoda; class Insecta; order Coleoptera; family Phengodidae; genus Phrixothrix; species Phrixothrix hirtus. Next base: position 8,966 of record JAHWXV010103967.1, read on the forward strand.
GGCAAACAAGGCATTTGCCTGGGGCCAGCAGGTTCAAACTGTTATGTAATATTAAATTGGAATTGAAAGCAAAATATAAAAATAGTAGGCTGGCATGGTAATTAAAATTATAATATTTGGGCCAAAAACTATTTTTTGTTTAGGACTCGCTGCTGCATATTTAGATTTTGCATGAATGGTCTTTGTTATTGCTTTCAACAGGTTGGCGTGACTATACCATTTTGCTATTTTTATTTCACCTTGGAGGTGATCTCTCATTTAACTATACTTCTTCGTATGAATATATGTCACTTTTAATTCCACGAAAATTAATATTAGTGCCAACTGAAAAATTCTTAATTGTTCAATCTAGATTTTTAGTAATCTACATTTACCTGATAGAACCAATATTTGTCGATGGATTACATAAAGATAAAATGATTAGAATGTTGATATTGTATTCAGATAAATTGCAAAGATAACTGAGCAATTTCTTTTCGGCTCTAATTATCAATTCTTGTATTACATACATACATACATATATATTTTTTGATATGTAAAATGTACGCTTTAAGATTCATGTTTTCCAAAATAGCACGCACCTACATTATTTTACAATATTTACACAAAATATGTACATATTATTATTTTATGTTAAAATATATATTTACAATTTATAAATACACACTTGTCAACTACAAAAAAAACATTCAAGGTTAAATTACAATCTCTGTAAAATATTTATTTGACAATTTGGAGTGGCTCATTTAGTAATATTAATTGCTCATGCTCGGCAATGTTGCAAAATTCTATAATTGACAATAGACAGAGCACAAAAAAAATAAGGGCATTACAATTAATTTTAATTCACACAAAAACAGCCAATCTGTCTATCCTCATTTGCCAATAAATAAGTAAAACATTGACGTTTAGTTTGTGAAGGTACAGGAAATGGAGCTGAAAAAAAGTAATAAACATAAAACTAATTACATTATTTATCATTTCCACAAATCTGGCATTACTTTGTAATTTTAGAATTCGCAGATAGTGTAATTCTTTTGTAAGACATTTTTTCAAATACGCTTACTGCCTTAAAAAATTATAATTCTCAAACGGTGTATTTGTGCCTGAAGATCAAGACATTTACAGGCAATTTTTCTCCAGCATACAGGACGATCGGCAAATTAAAATTTCTGACAACCAAAAAAAGGATCCCCGAATCGACTCACACGTACAAATTTCCAAGATAAAAAAATTGCCTATAGAATATAGAATCTTTAGGCAAACATTTTGCTCTTGAATTATTGATTTATTAATTTTTCAATTGAAATTGTGTTGGTGCTAAATTTTCGCAAATAACGCGTACCTCGTTTAAATCACCTGCTATTTTGTTAAAATGGTTCGACTATGAGTTATCAGAAAACAACCAACTCTGCTTGTTTGTACCATATGAGTTTGAAACTCCAGCGACCAGAATGTGTAAATATAATTTCCCACACAAGGAAACTTGGTAGTGGAAAATTGGGTACTACATCCCTTAAGAATATTTCGTATTGTGTTTTATGAATAATTATATCATTTCAACAAGGAAGGAACATCATTGTTATTTCAATTACCCCCTAAAGGGGTGGACTACCTATGGGTATCTGAGGCCCCTCTTCAGCCAATAATAGGAAGTAAGGATAGGTAAAGGCAAAGATGGGTTTGGAAGAAGATTGGAGGATAGGAATGAGTGGAAATACTGCCCCGACATTTATCTCAGAGGTGATGTCTTTGTTGATCCAGGAAACCACTCGAAACCTCTGGGAATCGAACCTAAGACCTCCTGAATGCTAGACCGTAGTGTTAACCACTACACCACCCTAGCTCGGTATTTTAATAAGAAGAAATGCCCTTATATATATATATATA
>JAHWXV010103974.1:0-28290 GCA_024586415.1 Phrixothrix hirtus
AAAATTATAAGATAAGAAATATGATAATTTAATTAAATGTAGGAAGTGAATTTGTATGCCATCTATGTGTGGGGTTATGTTTTCATACATTATTTGTTTAGTATCATAATTAAATATTACAGTTTTCTTTTTAATATTAATAATTCATTTTATACTTAAATACTAGATGGCCCTCATGGTATTAACTATTAATTTAAATATTTTCAACCTAAAAATTATGATTTTTAATTACATATTTTATATTGTTATCTTATAATAATGTATTAATTTATTTATTATTAAAAATGTTTTTATATTTCATGTTTATTAATCAAATTTACTTATTCTATAAATATATAAATGACGTGTTATCAATTTTTAACTTGTTAATTATTTACATGTATCTAAAAATGTACATAGATAAATTTAGAATATGATCCTGTAAATAATAATAATTGGGAACACGTGACAAACAAAGGTGACAAGTACTTGCATATTAAGCCGATACTTGAATTCACGCTACAACAACAACGAAAACTAAAAGAAGCAGAAACAAAAGAGAAACTTACTGCTAAAATAGGGACCTGGATTGAAGAAAAACAACTGTTCAAGGAAGTACACAATAATAGGACAATCGATTATAGATATTGGGAAAACGTACACAAATTACTCAACAAATTACAACTTTTGTGGGCAGAAAAAATGACAGGACATACCGAACATAATAACCAGATAATATCAATCTTGGAGGAGTTAGCGGAAACCGATTACATCTACATGCTTAAAAATAATGACTTCTTATATATTTATAATGATAATAAATAATTAGTTATTCAGATATCTCTCTATTACTATGACGAGTATCGACAAGTTTGGATGCTATCGACAGCAACATTACGTAATAAGAGTATTAAGGGAGAACCGAGTATTGGCTTCAAACCAACTGCTGAAGGGCACTTTACGTTGGAAAATAATAAACTGATGGAAGTTCCAGATCCAGCAGTTTCGAAAGACGTTGCTAACAAAGCGTATATTGATGGAATTGAAAATAAACTGTTGAACCATATAAAAGCAAATAAGGAAGTAATCGATGATTATTGTATAAATGCTAAAAATAACGTCGACAACGAAGTCATCACATTCGATATAGCTAAGATATATGACTACATCAATTCAAACAAGCTCAATTACGTAACTAAGGCAGATTTACCTGACTCTATTGATGGTGATGTCAAACGGTTTATAGAAAATTATCTGAAAAGTGAACTATAGCAACAATATATTAAAATACACTACGACAAACTTAAGGATAACGTGATATAATGTTCAAGCAACAAATTATGAAACAGTTGCATAAACCTGCTAGAAGAAACTGTCCAAGAAGATGTACGATAGTTAAAGGTTTCGATGACCTATGGCAGTCAAATTTAGGCGAATTTTTGAAGTATTCTAGAAAAAATAAAGGTAACAAGTGCATTTGATTGTAGTCGATTGATTTTCGAAGTATCTATGGACATGAGCTTTAAAATCAAAATCCGGTGAAGATGTCATCAAAGCGATGGCTTCTGGTTTAACGGCAGATAAACGCATTCCTCATAATTTACAAACAGATAATGGAAAAGAATTATATAATAGTAACTTTGCAAATTTAATCAAGACCTACAAAATAAATCATTATTCCACATTCAGCGTGAAGAAAGCTTCGATGGCCGAACGTGTTATTAGAACTCTTAAACAAGATTTGTAGAAAGCTTTTAGTCTTCAAGGGCGTTCACAACAGGTCCGTTCACAACAAGCGTTCGTAACGGGTACGTTCACAACAAGCGGTTCATAACAGGCCGTTCGCAACAGGCCTTTTACAACAAGTTCGTTCATAACAGGTCCTTTTACAACAATTAGCAGGTATTTTAACTGGTCTGTTCACCACAGGTGTCCATTAGACGGTCCTGATGCCAGACCTCTAGCATATCAAATCATAAATGTTGCTCTCTCTCTCTCTCTCTCTCTCTCTCTATCTATCCAACACATAGATTTATCTGTAACTATCTCGTTTCAAGAAAAGTCACTAGATCTAGTTACAAAACAGATTCTAGGGATTTTTTAGAAATATGTCACTCGATTTTGTTACAAAGTAGATTCTAGGGGATTTGCGGAAATATATCACCAGATTTAGGTATGCAAGAAGATTCTAGGAAATTTTTATAAGTATGTCCCGAGATTAGAAAGGAAATTTGAAATGCATTTGATCGGAAAAAAATCGAGGAAAATTACAATCATCGATACAACAACGAGATTTGTAAGCCTGGATTACCGATGTATCTATGCAACTTTCAGTCCTTTGTAAAGGTTGTCCCGACTTTAATCCAGCTATTTCAGCATATCAAAGAACCAATACGTTATGTGGTATATCTATCTAAAGTGAAGGTAGTAAGGCACTTTTGATGTAAGATTATGTTTGTAAAATCACACATTTGTTAAATTTACCATCAAAACCATCACCCTGGCATTCTTCATGAGCATAATATAGGCTTTGCACAATCATCACATTCACATGCCTATGCAATTTATTTTTGATAAAATACGATGAAAGAACAATGAAACGTTTGTTTTTTACTTTTCTTCAACATAACGTTAATAGATACTTGATTTTGTTGTTCAAATCGCGGAATTTGCTTCATAGGCATCGGGAAAGTTATATCTTTAGGTTTAAGATGGATGTTATGATGATGTACGGTGGAATAAAGCGCTTATGTAACCGCCCACACAAAACACACGTCATTTTTTACATTAATGCAAACATGCTCCTTTTTAATTTGAGGTAACAGTTCAACATGATCAGGTCCAAGAATGCATAATTGTGCATCAAAAGTTCGTTATCACCTTCGATTTAGATAGATATACCACGTGACGTATTGCTTCTTCAATAATGTGTGATTTTACTTACATAATTTTACATCAGATATATCACGTAACGTATCGATTCTTCAGTAATGTGATGATAGAATGACGTTCAAAGACAGGGAGGAATTGGTTACATTTAATTCCCTTGTCAAAGCACATCCATCTCTCGGAATCCTTTCAACTTCAGGATAGCATGTGTGTGTGTGCGTGCGTGTATGTGTGTTTGTGCGTGCTTACGTGCGCGCATGCGTGTACGCGTGCAAGAGCATGTAAGGGTGCGTGTGCGTGTGCGTGTGCATGTGCGTATGCGTGTACGTGAGCGTGTGCGTGTACGTGTGCGCATGCGTGTGCGTCTACGTGGGCGGGTGTATGTGCGCGTGCGCACGCGAGTGCGCGTGAGTGCGCGCGTGCTTGTGCGCGCACGTGTGCGCATGTGTATGCGCGCGCACGTGCGCGTGCAGATGCGTATGCGGGTGCGCGTGCAGGCGCGAGTGTGCGTGCGTGTGCACGTGCGTGAGTGTGCTGTGTCTGTGCGTGTCTGTGCATGTATGTGCGTGTGTGTGTGTGTGTCTTTGTGTGTGTCTGTGTGTGTCTGTGTATATCTGTGTCTTTGTGCGTCTGTGTGTGTCTATGTGTGCCTGTGTCTGCGTGTGTCTGTGTGTGTCAGTATATCTGTGTGTGTCTGTATATCTGTGTATGTCTATGTGTGTCTGTGTGTGTCTGCGTGTGTATGTATGCGTGTGAGAGTGCTTGAGTGTGCGCATGCGCGTACGCGTGTGCGGGCGCGAGCGCCTGCGCGTATGCGTGCACGGACGTGTGCGTGTGTTTGAATAAAATATCTCAAGAACAAATGTCGTATATAAACAAAATTTTATATTTAAGTTTGTATCCACCTGGACACTTTACCGCAAGCATTTCATTAAAAGCGGAAAACTGGAAGTGTTATTTTTTGGGATTTTTGCAATTTTCTCAAAGTCGGCTCTAACGATTCTTTTTTAATTTATTGTATTGCTTTCAAATTTAATGTCCTTTTATATAGTTAAAATGGATTCTTAGAAAATCGAGTAACCGGAAGTACCTTCACCGTTAACCCTAAATAAAATAATTGTGAAACTAATAGTCCTAGCTAAATAAAAATTTATATTTGGGGTCATAACTAGCTTTATATGCCAAATCAAGAAGTTGGTTAAAATCGAACAACCGGAAGTTCCACATTATTTTGGTCATTTTTGGATATTTTCCGAAAATTCGTTTTTTGCAATTTTTATGAAATCGGCTGTAACAGTTTTTTAAAACTTAGTATATTTTGTAGCTACTCAATTCATTTAATATCAACTAAGCAGTTTCTCTAATAAACTTTCAAAAATGGAGTAACCGGAAGTACTTAAAGTATTAATTTTGAACAACATATCTCTAAAGCTAAGCATCATATACAATTGAAATTTTATATTCAAGATTATTATTTTCTGCACGTGAGACGTGAGGAATTTAGTCAAAAGTGAATGACCCGAAGTGCCTGCCACTTTATTCTTGTGATTTTTAAGTTGCCTTGCAATTTTCTCGGAAACAAGTCTAACATTGTGTTAAAACTTGCTACGGTTATTACGCCTTTAATGCCCTTTTACGTGAACTTAACGGTTTCTCCGAAAAAATGCGTTGAAGCAAGTTATCAGAAAAAATTTCCGAAGTTAAGCAGCCTTTCGTATGTCCAGTAACTAGGATGAGTGACCGTTACAATTATTGTTTCCAAATTAAACGGGGATTAAAAATTTAATCATTTGCGGACACCCTTTGCATATATACGTAAGAGAAAGTCGTGTGTTGTATCACACCTGATTTGTTTTATTGCTTTCATTCTTTCTGTGAGATGCTTGCTCACTTCTAGCGGATAATTAGCATACCGCTGAATACATTAAGAGACCAGTAAAATACTAGTATATCTGATGAGTGTAACTGTTTTCCAATTTTCCCTATAATGTTAATAATGGACTTGAACGCTTATGCTTCTGGGCATCTAACTGTCATTCAACTTATTATTTATTTTAGAGTACACTAGTAATAAATGTTTATATTTATATTTATTTATGATAACTTGTTAACAAGTCAAACTTCTTAGAAAAATTAAACTAAAGGAATTTAAACTACTATTTACATACAAGTAGAAAGGAGATATTCTGGAAACAATCGCGAATATTAAGGAATAAATTACCAATAATGCTGCGACCTTAAATTTTATTTAAATATCGGTCTTGGTAATGACTCATTCGTGATTATACCGTTTATTCCAGTTCCATAGAACGAGATCATTTCCAAGAGTTTTATCTCACATGCAATAAAACAACCCGTCTATATGGCCACAAAACTCTCCATCGAAAAAATTATGACACAAATTCTCATATCTTCTTGATTCCTTCACACCTTCCAAAAAACTACAATTAAAGTACAAAATTAATCAAGCAGTGACAACTGTTACCAACGTAATCAATGCAACCTTGAATTCATTCCCCGTCAAAGTCCAGTTAAACAAATTTAATTGCTGAAGTTTTTCTTTAGAATAGAAAGAAATAATTTGGCAGAAAATGCGGTAAAGAAAAATATCATCACTAGATTACAACATGGAGTTGATATCTTCATTCAATAAGCACGCAATAATTATTGGAAGCATACTATCAAAGAGATTGAGGCAGAAAGAGTCTTACAACTTTGAAACTGATGAAAACCATAAGAAGAAATGATGTACCTGTCTGCCCTATTAAATGTGATGAAGTACTCCTTTTTGGCAACGTGGATAATGTAAATGCTATCGCCGATCGTTTAGTAAAAATTAATTCACGAATTTCGTCGGTACTGTTACAAATGCAATTGATCAAATTATTATACGACACGCGTGATTTCAAGAACCATTATTCACCAGCCTCTTCACAATGATAACGAAAATTATTAAAATAATTATTAGCTCCCGTAATTCAAAAAAAGCTCCGGGCCCACATCGTATAACAAATAGGGCATTGAAAGTTCTACCACAACAAATTGTAGATTTCAATAACATGGTTCATTTTCTCTCTAGGATACTTTCCGCGATTCGCAAAAAAGGCAACCACCCTGCTAATTCTGAAAACCGTAGACTAGAATCTACAAAAATGTCTGAAAGAGAAATCTATATTATATCCCTAAATTATCACACTTAAAAAATGTACCTAGATATGTTACAATTTGTGAGCGACACTACCGTTCTAATAGCAGGATATCATTTATCTTTAACTGCTGTAAAAATGTGGAAAGTAATAAATCTTATATATGGAAACGCGCTTCTGAAGCGGCGCGAAGAACTGAGTCTCGGTACTCATGAGTAAACCAATTTGAATCAAATTGAAGCATTTAACAAAGTAGAAGCTTCAATATTTTTCCACAATGTTCTAAGAATCCTGGAGGAAAATGATACCGTCCTTCAAAAAGATATAACATTGCGAGACTGGCAAACAGAGAAAAATCTTGTTCACAAATGGTTAAAGCAAGTTGGTAAAGAGGTCAGTGATAATGGAGGCTTACTTACAACAGTTATCTGCTACATCAGCACGACTGAAATTTACGTATCAACAGCGTTCGTGTTCAGAAGAAAGTTGCGGCGTGACCAACTCATGCTTCGTTTCTGCCATAGGGTGGGCCACAGAAGATATTTTCAGGACAGCTATTAAAGCTCACAGAAACATCAATATGGACAATAATTCCAGTCACTGGTTGTTGAAGGCATGGAAGTTTTTCAGAGAAAGTTGTGTGGTATTTTTATCACATTTCACAGCGACTTCAACCTCTCGGCCTCCTTGTGTCCGTACTATTACAAAAGACTTATAATACTGAGTATGACAACTTCATAAGGGTAGTACCCGTTAATGTCTTCAAGACAGCAGGAATTTTTCCATATTACCGGTAAGTTTTTCGAAAGGAAACCTTACTGAATAAGAAAGAACAGAATAATAAAGTGCCCATGAGTCACCAGCTCATAAGGAGCTAGGGACTTTAGTAAGTCAGATTAAATGAGGTAAGCCCATCTGCTACAAGTCGGCTTCAACAAAGACATTTAGAGGAAATTTCTTCACTACAAAAAATGTGAACATGGAACTAAAGAGAGTAGTTAAGCAAATATTCCGGAAATAAAGGAGGGTCAAAAAGAATCTTTTACAAGTGCTACCTATGAAAGGAAAAGGGCCCCTGAAATACAGGTGAAGAGTATGAAGAGCAGGCGTATGCAGAATGCAGCCAAAGACAGTCATGAACTATGTTCACTTTGTGAAATTTTCAATGAGCGTATGGTTAAAGCTTGGTTCTGTTATAACAGTGATGTTAAGTAGGCGCCCAAACAATGCACCGAACCTAAAACACCAAAAAATTATGTGTGCGACTTTATCGGCCTTGAAGTTCAGTTTCTTTAAAGTTTTTATTACTTACCTGTTTTTTTCAATTTCGTCTTTTACGTTCCATTTTTATCCTTCGGAATTTTGTCTTTAGTCATGTTTGTCATATCTTTCTTTGATATAAACATAAACTTATTTTTCCCCGATTTATGACTTTTTATACAGGCCCATATTCCTATTCTACTATAATGACAACTCGCATTGGAATAATTTCTTTTTAACTTAAATATACCTTAAAATGCAGATTTGAGTAAATTCTCATAATATCGGAAATTACCTCACGGTTTGTCCACCATTAATCTGTGTTGTGTAATGAGCGACAACTGCACTATCCGTAGAATTTTATGCGTGTCATAAAATCCGTTTAATTTCGAAAACTTGTTAGGTGTTAAGATAATGGGCAGCAAATCAAGACTGAAACGTCTACAAATTATTTTAGCTCATATACCAACAATACTAAGAAATGTTGATTGTATTGGCCATTGCTTTGCTCTTGCTTAAATTCTTAAGAAAGTTTAAACCAAAAATCATTAGCTCTTCTGACTTAGTTTACATCGCATGAACTGAGTATTCCAAAATACCCATACATCTGAACATAAACGTTGCGTTTCTAAGCTCGTTACTGCAGAGCATCATCATTCATCTGGTTACAATATCTTATTCGATTAGACTTCTGTTATTTATAAGCTTTGTTTATTTTTTTTTAAAGAAAAATCCGTGAAGGTATAGACATTTTCAAACACTCTTCCAACATCAACCTTGAAATGTTCCCTCTTTGGCATCCACCTACCGAAATATAGTATCAGACAATAGTGTGGAATCTTCCGTAAAGAAGTCCGCCCGGGTCAGCCAACACTCCTGCTTTAAGTAGAGGAGGGGGTGCAAACGTGGAAGCGTGAAGCTAACGTGGAAACGTTAAGTATCTGACCTCCAGTGAAATGAGTAGTAAATGGTTGTAGTAGGTTCGTATTTGTCAAGGGAGAGCGTGAGCAGTGAACACTGCGACAGTTCACCAAGCTATTTTCCCATACTTATTAAAACTTTTTAGAGGTAAAAGTTATTAATGGTTTTCAACCAAACTTATATTAATAGTTTGTTAACCTAAACTACTCAAACATGCATGTGTGGGTATTGTGGAAACGTTTCCTCAAGGAGTATCTTTTGAAATGGATAATCATTTTTATGACCTTACCAGATTAGATGTCAAGAGGTTGGCATTTCATCTAGCGCAAAGAAATAATATCGCGTATCCTTTCAGCTCAAATGTTGCAGATAGAGCTTGGTCTGGCCCTTTTATTAGGCGACACAAAAATGAAAACATAATCCACAAGCCTATAGCGATCCTATTCTGAAGAGCAAACGACTTCAATAAAGAAGCCATGGACAAGCTTTTTGTTATGCTGCAAGCCGAGTATGACAAGTATTATTTTAGTGCTGATGGTGTATACAATGTAGACGAGACTTGGCTCACTGTCGTCCAAAGCAAGTTACCAGATGTAGTTAGATTAAAGAAAAACGTCAAGTAAGTGCCATCACATCTGCAGGGCGAGCTTCCTTGGTAACTGCCATTTGTTGTAAAATCGCGGGCGGTACCTTTATTCCACCTATGATGATTTTCCCCAGAAAGAACTAAACTAACACTCTAATGAAAGGAGTGCTACCTAGAGCGATCGGAAAATGCGATCCTTTTGGTTGGATACAGGCAGAGCTTGTCACCTAGACGGACACAACATTCATGCAAGAAATCTTGAAGTTATTGAACGTACAAGGAAGAATCATGTTAAAATCGTGAGTATAAAATACAACAACTTGACATGACGTTCATGGATACTTCCAAAACCTTTTACAGTGAGGACGTTCGTCAATGCCTGCGGCATAGCGATAGGCCTTTATGGCCTTACAATATATCCGAACTGTTTACAAAAGCTTACCTGCAGTACCAGACTGACTCTATTGCTGCCAAAGGATTTTCGGAGATCAGGCTGTTTTACAGGATTGTGATTTTATCACCGCCACACCTTCCCTCTGTGCTCAATCTACAAAAAGACACATATCATCAGATGAGGATAGCAGTCCAGGAGCAACTAACTGAAACTCAGGACCAAACGAGGATCCCATCTTATCAAAGGAAATCAGATTCGATCAATTAGTATCCAACAGAAGCCGTAAGCTAGGTTCGTCAGCTGTGCTCACATCTTTGCTTTATACAACATAACGTAAGGGTAAACCGAAACAGAAATCGCCTTTGCCAAAGCCAGAAAAGAAATTAAAAGTTGTTCCTAGAAAAAGATGCAAAAATACGGCTCAAGTTCAATGAGTAATGGGATGAAGAGTCGAATGCATCAACTGTTTCTTAGGGGAGTTGAATTTGGATATTCCAGTTGGTGAAGAAAAATCTACCAAGAAGTTGTCATTCTGCGCAGACGTATTTTCGAAAGACCTTCGAAGAGAATTGTGGATTAAATGTCTAATCTGTGAGGAGTGGCGTAATTCTTTGTGTGTCGGATGTAAAACTGAACCTTGAATTTGCGATTTTTGCAAGAAAATTTGGTTTATGGAACCCAACTTACTATTATAATTTCATAAAATAGTGTTATTTATAATAAAAACCTTACGTAAAATAAATAAATTGCTAAAAGTTTTAATTTTTGATTTAAAGCGTTTGATTTGCAATCATTTTAAGGTGTTTTCTCATTACCCACATTCTTCGAAGTTTTCAAACAATGTAGTAAAAGTACTAAATACATTTTTATTTTTAACATGCATACTGTAACAAAATTAGAAACAATAAACACCCAATGTAACATTCTAGAACAATCTAGAAGGTCCTTATAATTAATATAGATGATGTAAACCCAAACAACTCATTGCTGTAACCAATATCTGTCAATTAAATTCAAGATTAGCAATGAGTTATGGCATTACAATTTATTAAATCATTATTATGACTAATTTTATTCTTTACTAATCTAGAGTTCTTCCTTAGTGCTCTGGAATTTATTCTTACTATATAAATAGCAGATTAAATTCCCTTAGTTTTAGTTTTAATTAGAATCTTGTCTTGTTAAGTAGCGTTATCCATAAATAGAAATGTAAACATTTATTGTTAGTGTACTATAAAATAGATATTTAAATAAATAGATGTAAATAAATAATCCTAATATTAGTGAATATAAAATAGTTTGGTTACAATTCTTTTTGAATTTATTGATATTATTTTTCTATTCAAAACATTCTAGGTAATTTTGCAACAAAAAACCAATAAACAAATTATTTATATGTGTAAGACAAAGTGGGTTTCCACGATGCTTGAAGTATCACTTCTGGCTTGGTTGACAAGATGAGTTACCAGAATTATTTAATATGGCCCAACTATGCACTTTGCACGAGGCCTCTAGGTGAGTGCTTCTGACGATAGTCTTATTCCTGATGATATGCCCGTTACAAAAGTGAGAGAAATCAAGTCGCTTTTTTACAAGCCTTTCTTCTTAAATTACAAAATGCATATTATATAAAAAATAAAAACCTTAAAATACAATTAATAACAAACGTAAATTATGTGCGCGAGCGACAGTTCATGAGAAATATATTTTATTACAAAAGCTTCTCCTTTGTGCTTTTTAAATTAAGTTCAAGGAATATAATTTCAAGAATTTAAACAAAAATGGCTCGGGCAAAAAATGTTGTTTACAAAGAAAACAAAAGTTGCAAGTTTAAAAAGTCTAAAAAAATTTATGCTGATGACATGATGAAATGGGTGTTTGGTTAATTTGATAGAAATTCGTCAACCGGTTTTTGAAAAAAGTTAAAGAAGAAGGAAACCTGCGTATTTTACTGTTTGTAATTTATGCCGAAATGTTTTTATAAGATTGATCAAAAGCTATATTTCAGTTTTCCAGTTATTTCTAAAACTTTGTAGTTATGTAATTCTATAATTCCAAAGTTTTTAATTTCATAAAAATCTGTGGAACATAATTTATGAAAAACAGTAACAATCGCAATTCATTACATTTTTTCAAAATATAGTTGACAACTTTTTATCAACTTAATATGAAATCAATTTGACAATGATACACATCCGCTTGAATTTTTCAGATTTTTTGAGAATAATTGTTTTGGCGAGTGTGAAAACCTAGACCGTATAATTCTTTAATTTTCGATTTCGATTTTATTAAAAAACTATTTGCCTATAAAAATAGTACCTATTTAAACACAAAAAAACAGGCGAAAGCCATTTGATAGCAGATATCATTTGTTTAGTCAAAACTTACTTTCTCAGAATAACAACATCACGGATTGTAAGCCAGAGTTGGCCTTTAGGTGGTTCCGCCGCTGGCTTCATTACTAGTAATTTTAACAATTTTAAACAAATTGGATCTGCCAATTTTGTAAGGTTCAGTAATCATTCAAGTACTTATTTGTAGATAATTATTTAAAAAAAAAACAAACTACAATTATTATTTATTTATTTTTTCCAAGTCTAATAATTAAATGAAATAGCACAACTAAAATAATTAATTTTTTAATAAAAGTATACAAGCATGATGCTGTTTTAAAGGTAAGGTAGGTATTTAAAATAATTAAATTGATATAACTTAAATGCATTAAAAATGAAAGCGCAGTTATAATTAGTTATTCATACCTAAAACGTGTGTCATATTCTTTATTAAGTGTTAATTATTGACTAAGCCATATGTAGGCATTATGATACACGTTTCATAAATTAGATTAGACCCAAAATATCCTCTTTGTAATTTGTTTCTATGTTATTTGACAAATAATAAAGGAAAACCAATTATTCGCCACACATTTGTAAGTCTAGCTTTTAATCAATACCTTTAAAACTCTGTATAATGAAATAAACTGCTTCTAGTAAGCCTAAAATAAATAAATGTGCTGTTTATATTTAAAAGGAATTGTAAATGTACTTAGTTATTTTATAGAATTAAAAGATAAATTAGATTTATTAATTGAAAAATGTTTAGCGCAACAGATGTTTCAAAAATAGGTTGATAAACGCATAACAGCAATAAAATTAATCTTCATTAAAAGCATTAATTAGTTTTAGTTGTAGTAATATGTCCTTTAAAAGAATTAACACGTTCAGGTCAGTGGCAAGGTCGAGAATAGTGAACGGTAACGAATGTATGTATACATAAAGTAAACGATTGTGGAAACTTGTAAGTTTACGTCCTTAACCGAATAAGGGGAACAAAAGTTCAGAAAGTAGAATACACACCAAAACGTAACCAACGTATGACACGGGAGACCGGTTCGTGTACAGAGGTGCGAACAGCGGTTACACGCGGGGATGATGTCTGCACGCGGTCGATCCATCACGCGCTACGGATTGGACGAGACGAAGAGGCGGATCGAGGCGGTACCCTGGTAACGCTCTTCAATCCGCCGCCGGGTCGCCCTGAAGAGGGGAAAAATGCGTTTTAGGAGGGGATCAGAAAAAGAAGTAGGGCGCAATTTTTAGTGGTGGTGGATCAATCGGTCCGTCGAGGGGAGGCCACAAAAATGTATCTCAGAAAGAGCAGCTCGGTCCCCGGAGGAAAGTCGCCCCGCCACTCGCGACTATTTTTTACGGATCGCCGCGACTACTGCGCTTGTGTTGTGTGATCGCGACAATTTGTCGCCGTTAAAAGAATTCCGTGACATCAGTAGTCGCGTTCTGTCGGTGGCAAAAACAGGGTTTGTTGGAGACGCTCTGACCGCAGCAAGAACCCCCCCTTCCACTACCCCACTCCGCTCCACCCACTGGGCAGACCTTGCAAAAATCAGAGTCCGCAGAAAGAAGCACTCCGGTCGACCGCAATTATCACCTGGTGCGCTTGTAACAGATTACGCTACCGTATTTTTACATAGCATTTGTGTTCGGTCACGTGGTGAACATGCGGCGACGAGTGTAGTGTGTAGTGCGTGCTGGAAGCCAACCATGCTTCCTTTGGCGACGACTCAGTGAGTGCAGCAACGACTGGGACACACCATGTCCCAGTTTGGCTTCCGAGTATCGCCGAATACCCAGGTACTAACCCGGCCCTGCGCGCTCAGATTTGGTTTAACAGCCCCCACGCGAATCCCATTGCTACCCTGTCAACCTAACTAAAATCGCCTAAAATACCCCCTGTACATGTGACTTGTAACATCGTATGTTCTTGTTAAACAAATCCTCTTTATCCGACGACTTGTAGCTTGTATGCTAATTAACCATTGTACTACTCGAACTTTAATTTTAGTAATATTACAATAGTAATTTAAATATTCCTAACGTAACTGAATTAGAATGTAATTTGCTTTCAAATAACTGAATTTAATTCAATATTTTGTCTTTTATAAATCACAGACTGCAAGAAATCGTTGTTACATGTTTTTATGATTACATCGTATCAAAATAAAATCCCTTACATTTAATTTTTAAATACGTTGAACTGGAGATTTCTATCCCCGGTCAAAGTTTTATAAACAGTAGACTAATTAAAAATTCACAAAATCAGCATTAAAATGTTAAGCGGTCGTCAGTTATTAATCATCCAGGCACAAGACATATAAATTCTCGCTTAGTAAGTAAATAAAGGCCATAATTAATTTTAACGACCTGTTACAAGAAAAGCAAATATTCTTAATAGAGATCTCATTTCTGAATCAGTTTTAATAATTAATACGTATAATTCATTTTTTGTGCTATTCGCATAATATTTGTTAACACCTTTATATAATTAATTTAAAATTTTTATTACCATTTTTCTTAAAACAAATCTTGTTAATTGGTAAAATATTAGTAAAAGTCAGGTAAATAATACAAATTGCGTAAATTCTTTACTCGAAAATAACGTACCCATCTCTTAAAAAAACCACAACCAAATTACTGAACTATGGATACTCATTACGGAAGTTAACAGTATTAGGTCGTCAATACTGGTAGGATAGCTACCGGAATACGTATCCGATTAGAATTAATTTTTATGGTTTCTACAATTTTGTCTATATTGTTGAAAAATTTCCGCAGCTTCTCGGCTGCTATATTAAAAACCAAAGTTCAGCTTTTGGAAGCGAAGCCCTTATCAACCTGTATAGGTAATGTGCATAAAATTATTTAAAATTCTAACGGTCCTAATTATAAGTACTTGCCGTTAATTTAATAACGCCACAAAAAAGTTTCGGTTAACAGGTATTTATAAATATGCAGAAAATGCCGCATTATTAAAGAAAATGTTGGATTTAAATTAGAGCAAATGAATATTCAAGTTGTGAATCAACACATATTTGTTTTGCGCCTTACAAATTTCCTGTTTCTAAAAGATGGATAAAACGTTAAAGCCACGTTTTACGCACAGATTTTATTTTGGTGGACATTATCATTTTTTGTTTTAATTCCGCTTTGTTTGGGTGTATACATAGATATAATGCAATCATTAAGGTATTCGTGGCCAAACTGTACATTTTTACATTTGCACATCTTTCACGTTTGTTGTTTTCACACTTTTAGTTGGGAAAAATGAATGAACGAATAACAGATACTTACTAACTTTCAAAAATGTAGTCTAAGTAACGTATTAATTATTTCCGTTTCCTTGAATATATTGTGTGGCCATAAACCTTTAAAATGACGAGGGCAAGAGCAAAGGGCGCATCATGAATCAAATACCAAAAGTGTACAGATCATTTAAAAATTTTACCCAAACTTCAATTAATGCTAGATTAATTTTTTCCCAATAAAAAATGCAAGTGGCTATTTTTGATAGTAGCTTCTGATGTGGAAGATTTTGAAAATAAGTATTTAAAATAATTCGAATGAATATATTACAGTGTATTATTGGTTTGTGTAATTTTTTATGTTTGGGGGTACGGGGTTAATTTTTATAATGGCAACATATCATTGTCAAAACAGTAGAAAACAACTCCCATAGAAATTTTGCGCAAACGAGCATTATTGCGATTTCTTCTCTGAAATTGTTTCAATATGTTCATGAGACGCAAAGGATTCTTATGAATCTATGCTTTTGGGCAATTCCATGTGGTTAGCATGGAAGACGGTTTAATTCTGCAAATTGCAAAATTTTTCCTACAACACTGGTTGCCCGAACTTCGCCACGAAGTTTCCAAGAAAAATTGACTATTCTAAGCGAAATATGGAAATGCGTTAGTTATTTAAGTAATTCATGTTTCCAAACTAAAAATGAGCTGTGTAATGTCAAAACAGACAGGGGCGGATTGGCTGTTCTAAAGCGGCACAGGCCGCTTACGACCAAATAAAGAAATTTGGTAGAAGACATAGGCGGTGATCTTCGCAAGCTTTATTTATTGCAGCCCCCCTGGGGCAATCTGCCATTGATAGTAGATCCAAATCACCTGACATGCCCTTCATAGTTTGTTGAGATCTTTTACAAAATTCATTCCATGTTTCAAACCTTGGTAAATTTTTGTCTCTTACACAAAGGAAAATAGATTTCCCGAGTGAGAAGAACCGTAAAAGCTGTTATTAAGAGTACCAAGGCATGCTTTCTACCTTTTTTCTTTTCTTAAGCCATGCAAGAAATGGTTCTGAACTTTCCATCCACAGTTTTACCATGAGAAATGAGACAACGTTTAGCGGTAACTAAATGACGCCTGTTATTGAATTATCAACTTCAATATGCGGGTTTTGACTACCAAGCGCGTTATTTTGCCGTACCCTGTAGTTTCCATTTACATGTAATTTATTAAAAAAAATTAAATTAGTAAAGCTATACCTACGTTATTCAGAAAGATTTTTGTAGCAAGCATTTCATAACTGCTAGTAGATTAATTTTGATTACAAATGTACTTTTAATTTTATTAAACATTTTTCATTTTTGACCACAAAGTCGATTAGTTTGCAGGAATTCTCAAGTTACTAACATTTGAGTTAGGGGGTTTCTCTTTAATTAAATTGTATGTTTTCCGATAATCCATTTTCTACCTAATATCCGAAACATTAAATAACATTCAAAATAGATGTATCATTTTAATACTGAAAAAAATTTGCTACAATATTTTTAGGAACGTTCGGGAATTTATATTTTTAAAAAATATTTAACTACAATATCCTGTGTTGAAATTTTAATGATGAAACAAATTTTGGAAAATTATTTCATGTAGATAAATTTTCTAATTTGGTTTAAAATTCTGCAAACATGAGACTCGGCAGTTATTCTTGGTAAATATACTCGTAGTGTAGAAGATTTTGCCGTACCTGTATTTTAACGTATCCGTATATTTTATTCAAACACTACTGAGAATGAAGGTTTCTAATTAATATAAAACGGATGCTAATTAGAAATCATTTTAAGGCATTTTTGAAGAATGAATTTACTATGTAATAGGCAGCAATTTAATATTTTGTATAGGTACCCCTTTTACAGTAAATAAATATAAAGAGTAAATTTAAAATATACAATTATCAAAAAAATTATACAAGGAATAATTAGGCAATTATTTAAAATAAGCACCTGCCAGCAACATAAATTTTGAAAAACACATTTTTCCCTTAAGTAGACATTTATTTTTAATTGCATTAATTCAATTAGTTCATGTAAATTTACTGTTTTATATTTATAAAGGACGACTTCCAAATAGTATTGGATAATTTTTAATGTCAGCATTTTGCCCAACACAGTTGATAAGTGTGCAATTTCAGACATGATTGATAGTGTTGGTTTAAAATAATTAATCTTCACAGATTCTATCAAAACTTTGTCTCTAAAAATCACAATCGTCTTTTGTTTCATTATGTTAGCACTAAAGCTTGGTAAGAAGTAAAAAAAACGGCGTCAGTTAGAAGAGGAACAGCAACATTCAAAATTATGGAAGAAACCTTTACAAAAAGCGCGAAATCAAAAAAATTTGAACACCGGGAAAAGTCTTCAATATTAATGAGGTATATTATAAGTCTTCAGATGGCGTTACTATTTAAGATTGGAATAAAAAATACTTCTCTTATATCTAGAGGATATTCGGTCACAATTTACTATATTGTCTTTTCTATGAGAACAACAAGAGATAAACGAACAAATAACTTGGAAGCGTAAATTACAACCTTGACCACCTGAAGAACACATAATAGAATATTGACAAGTAGTTAGTAAAAACACTGCAGCGTTGAATGGTATACCTAAAATTAAATAATATTGAGGTGCTTTATAGGCTGAACTGCAGTAAAGGCGTAACGTCGACATTGGAGGAATATAATCAAAATTGTTAGGCTCTGAAATAAAGGAGTAACACGTATCTGGAATGAAGAAAATTAGCACATATCGTAGTAGTAGAAAAAGGAAGTTACAGTTGCCAACACAAGACAATAGAAGAAAGTTGACCTAAAAATCCCATTGTCGTCTCTTCAGAAATCGTACTTGCTTCTAATTTGACTGTTGACTCTTTAAGATCGTCTTAGAAGAAGAAGTGCAATTTATGAATTCTATGACTACCACATTTTTAGGCAATTCTAGTATTCTTTATTTAATTTTTAATGCCATGAAAGATTTTAGTACTTTTTTCTTATATTGGTGTCGACAATTTGTGTTGGAATGGACCTAATCCTCTAGGATTATAGGCAAATTTAATAATTTTGTTAATATCAAATAGGTACACATCAAAGAAAAAATTAAATAATTAGACATCAAAATTACATATACCAACGGAAAAAAATGGAATTCGACTACTAGAACTCGAATTACCGGGCCTCTACTATACTGTTACCATAACTATTGACCTTTGGTACATCAAACAATACGAAATTCACGTTTCTTTTTAATCAATCGTCATCTTAAAATATCTCGTGATGGTTGGCGCGATATCAAGTCTGCTAAATTATTGCAGTAATTGAGCTTTGAAACTATGCACCATTGCGTCGACTATAGAGCTCTTACCTTCAGTGATTGTTTGGCCTAAAACCTAAAAACATCTTGAAGGCGTTAAAAAGCTCTGAACTAAAACCAGATGTTTATATTGTTTGCAACAATTAATATTAACCTTATCGTTCCTTACTTGGTACATATATTGTTTTATGTGGTCGCAAACTTTTTTAACTGATATTTATTGACCTCTAATTCAAAAACCGTTATGCCAAGAGGAAAATAAATGTCACCAGATTTTGCCTCTATCAAGAAGTAAACCATATAATGTGTTTTTTACGTTTCGAAAAATTTCCCAAATCATTTTTTGGGATACTTTGTGTTTGATTTAAATTACTGTATATAGTTAAGCTAGATATAGGTTATGAAATAAATTTTCTAGTGTTATTTTTATTAATCAAGAAAACTCTAGTAATTGAATAGTCATGTTTATCAATACGAACATATTAGAATTAAATCTTATATCGTTTTTGCTTTACTTATAGATTATATTATTCAGTTCATGAAGCTTCAAACCATTATACAGGCATGAATTATGCGGTTTGATTCTTCTGGTTAAATTTTCAAAACTTTTTGTCAATTTAACATACTTTCTTTGTAATTTATTGTTAGTTTCAGTTTTTCAATATAGGGATTTTTAAAAACGTCTATACATTTTAAAGCAAGTTTGTCGTACTAACTCTAAAATCTGCACGACTTCTGCTGTATTTTGTCGATTATTTTTAAATAAACATTTATACTGGATTGATCATTTTGGTATGTGTCATACTCAATCAGTGTTTTTTTTTGGCATGTTAAGAGCCTTGCTATATGCTGTAAATTCACAATTATTAACCAAAATGGTTGGTTCTGTAAGTGTTTTTATGAATATTTATTAAAGTCCATAAGCTTGAATGGAAAACGAAATTATATCAAGTAAAAAAATAAAATACAACCTAGTTTTCCCAAAATATTTAGCATCGAATCCTACATATGTTTCGATCCTTAAAGCTTAGACCATCATCATGGAAAAATTTAAATAAAAATTAATACAAATGGTTGTTAAAAATAGAAATTACTATATATTAGTTTCGTAGAAATAAAGTAAGGCGAGTGTCATAATATTCCAACTATTGTTAGAATTTTACTAATAATATGACACTCGCCTTACTTTACTTCCTTCGAAAGTAATATGTAGTAATTTCTATTTTTAACAACGATTTGTATTAATTTCTATTTAAATTTTTCCCTGATGATGGTCAAGCTTTAAGGACCGAAACATATGTAGGATTCGATGCTAAATATTTTTGGAAAAACTAGGTTGTATTTTATTATTTTTACTTGATATGTTTTTATGAATATTTAATCTCATGATGTAGATAGATACCAGCTGTAGTCAATATGCTGTTTTTGTAAGTGATTATTGTATATATGTATGTTTTAGTTGTTCATTTGACGAATTTGAACTTCAGTGGAATTTGGTCAGAAAACCTTTTGTGAAGATTGTATATTATTTAAGGAACGTTAGTGGACAAGCGCACCGCTTGCACAAATGGACTAAAACTGTTTGCTTGTAAATATGAACAATCGGGGCGATTAAGAAAACCATATTTATATTTATAACGGCACGACCAAAACTAATGTGAAACTTTTTCAAACATTTTAAAAATGGCAAAATAACAGAACCCAAGCAACCAGTAACGACCTTCAAAGATTAGCATTTTTTTTCTTCGCTTCATTTACTTTGTTCAAATATCTTGGTCCTCCACTATAAACGAGCAAACTTAAATATCTACGTCCTTCGAAGATGTAACTTTAGCCTAAGTAAATCATTTTTTGTTGTTGTGCACTGGGTAAAAAAGTTTGCAACCCTTAATCATTTGATATACTTTTCAGGCCGTTTTAAGCGATTTTCGAGGCTTGACAGTTTCAGTGATAATCAATGTTTTTAAAATAAGACTATGTTGGAACCGGAGGCAAACCTATTTCTAAAGATTGTATATCGTTTTTACTTCAGTAACAGTAAGTACCGTTTTCACCATCTCAGTTAGTTTTATTTTTCAGTTTATTAAATGTGGCATACAATTATTTCTATAGAATTAAGCGATAGATAGCTATTTATCTATCGCTTCAACGTTGTTGAAACCGATCCTAAGAAGTCTTAACATTTTCCCAACATTGGTCACATATTAGTTCGGTTTTGTACAAACTTGTATGTACTTGACATAAGCATTATTGTTATTATTTTGAATTTCAGTCATGTCTTAATTTTGACATCCTTTCTTTAATTTGATTTAATTTAACGTATTAGTATTTGATTAAGTATTAAGTGTTTCTGATTTTAGTGTAAAAAAATTTAGCGACATTGCCTTTAAATATGAATCTATTCCAACTCACTTTTTAATCAAAAGGTTTTTCTTGAAAATAGTTATTTATGGAAATTACAAATTCCATAAATTTTTCTCAAGTGGGAGGTCCAAACTATTTTATCCATTATTCAACTTTCTTCCACAAGGCCAAAAAATTTATAACACATAATATTGCTGTTGTTTTTGCTCAAACCAATTTTTATCACATTTTCAGATTTACTGTTGTAAAATTGATTCCATGCTAATTCAAAAACAATTTTGTGCTTTCCAAACTTTGAAAAATGATACGAAAGCACGGAATTACGGAGCAATTTTAAAATTCCTTTAGCTTCCGGTTTGATGTGTGCAAGAGATATGACCCCTAGCATCACAATGGAACTTCGTTATTTTGATAATCACTGATAAGTAATTTGTATGAAATTTTTGATCAAAAGAACATGTACAATCTCATTGATTATTCTTCTTCTCCTTTTATTAAGAGGTCTTAAGACCTATTAATCCAATATTATTGTTATAGAGTTTTTGACACAAGAGCTCAGTAGCTTGTTCAGCATTGTGATGGCGTTCAGAAACGCATTTTCATTCCTTGCGACATTTTCCTGTTCCCTGCTCACAGTATTGCATGCCCTTTTATATTTTTGCTTTGTACTGTATCGTTGAGAGTGAGTACTTTGGAATGTTTATTGCTTGGTAAAATTATTGTTTTGTTTCGAAAAAATATTTCCAAATGCATGTAATAGAACATAGGTATTTAAAAAAATTGAAAAAATATCTGCTGCCAAACAATTAATATTAAATAAATCATAATAAATGTCAAAATTATTGAAACCAATAATAAAAATGCAGTGTTGACATTATAAAATAATTATAATGAACTATTTTAAATCATAAAATAAATTTACAACCTCTTTATTCAGTATTAATGTCGAGGTACTAGTTCAAGAGCAATTACTTTAGCAGCTTCTACATATTTTCGCGTTAATGCATAAATTAAATACAAGTTTTCACAGTTTTATTTTTATAAATTTCAAATATCTACGCAATTCACACCTTCCCGTGAATACTAATTGCAAATCACTGCAAACTTGGTGTTCTTTAAAAGAAGATTTTTTTATCTCCTTTAATGGACACCTAGATACAGTCGATAATAAATTAAACAACATAGTATTGATGTATTTCCTTTTTTAGTCTTCATACTTTATTATGTTGTTATTATTTGCTTTACTTTTAATATAATTTGACATCTTTAATTTAAGTTAAGAAATACCTAATAATTCAGAAACCTACTAGTGTCAGCTAAAAAATCAATTTGGGATGGAGCCATAATGCTGCATTCATTTTCAGGGCTCCGGCGCATAAAAATACTCCAAATTTGCAATATCTTCGGGTACCGTTGACCCTAATTTTCATATTTTAAATTTATCGTTCCCCTTCCGCCCTTTATAATTTTTCGCGGTGTACGAACTCACATTTTTTATATTAGGAACCACCTTTACCTCCTCTTTAGGGCTTATGGGAATTCATATTTCTAATCCTCAGCGCGAGACCTGATTGCATTACATTAATTGTTTGTAAGCTAAATATCGTTTGGTCATTAAATAAAGACGATTTTCCTTACTTTCCACCATTATTGAGCTATTCTTCGTAATGGGGGCAGCTTTTGCATAACCTCCTCACATAGTTCAGCTATTTCTATAGATAGTAATGTTTACATTGCTTTATTTACTTCATTATCGAAAAATCGCTGGTCGGTGAAGGACTTCTTCGGATACAAGACAAATGAAAATCATTGGTTGTCAAGTATGGACTGCAGGGGCGGTCCTCCATTTATTTCCAGTATAATAATGGAATGAGAGTTTAAGTGTTATCAGCAAAACAACGGAACACTGTGAATAAGTATATCTCGCGTATTATTCTGGATCGTGTACCACAATTTTTTAAGTATTTCCATAATAGCCTTATATATTATGTGAAACAAGCGAAACACTTTGTCTATTCTAATACACTGTGTACATTTTTGCTTTTTGGGCAATGAAGTGTGTTTCCACTCCATGGATTGGTGTTAAGATTTTAGAGTCACCTAAAGTACCCACGGCTCATCACCTTCACTGTTTCGAGCGCTAGAAGAATGAGCGCATTGCTAATACGCTTCTTTTTATGCTCCTCGGAAAGCATTCAGTGTGTGCGCAAAATTTTCGATAATTCAAACAACCTCTCATACATGGGCGTCTGTAGAAAATTTTCCAAAGGGACAAAGCTTAGAAACAAATAATTTACATGTATCGATCATTTTTATAATAATAATTTGTGGAATTCCTTACTTGATACCAGGCGGGTGGGAAGAGTCAACGGCAAAGGTCCTGTTTTCGTACTTCCACAGAAACTCCTGCTGTCACAATTTCGTTGACTTCTTGAAATTTTCGGGAAATACATAGCAAGTTGCAAAATTGTAAATTATCTATCTTCACAAATTTTTGCATCTACTATGCGCACCAAACCGTTATTGATACCAATGTTCGATCACTTCTTGTTTTGTCACATACGCCCTAGTAGCCATCGTGGAACTGTCTAACTCAGTTTCTCACTGTTACATCATTATGGAATTTTAATCGTGTACTTCAGAAATCTGACGGTGAATCTAATCGGTTATGCACTTCGTGCCTTCAAAAATAGTTAACGAGTATCATTTCACATTTTCCGAACCGGACTATCGTCTCGAACAACTTGAACATGCGGTATAAAACAACTGGCGATCTCATAATAGCGTTTTTGGGTTGTCAATGAATGAGTCGAGTTTGTGTGCACGCGCAAAATAAAGAGTATATGGTTACCATAGAAATATCTGGAAACGGTGCTTAGGTTATGACTGCATCGCGTAAAGTTCCCTTTATTTTTTCAAGTGCCAAACAAACATTTATAAAATATACCTGTCTCGTTATTTGTATCATGCAAAAAATTACTTTTTGCAAGTACGAGAACTTGAAAGCCCATTTTCTGGATGCGTGACACAAAATTTGTTAAATAAATATAACAACATATTAAATTCATTTAAAAACTTAATCATTCATTAACGAAGTAACTAATACTACCATGTTGTAATGCGCTTATTATGTGGTTGCTACGCAACAATAAATTTAGCTGCCAATGGAATATCACATTCAGATTTTCTGGCCTAAGCCGCAAAATTAATTTTGCCGGAAAAAGGTGCAACAAGATTTGCAATAGGATAGTTGTGTACTTCAAGTATAAATTTATAAGCAGCATTATTTAATTTCGCCAACTCGTGTACCTATGTGCATCCAATTATTTTTTACACCTATTTTTCTACACAATTCCGATTAACATGATAAAAAGAAATTCTATTTCTATACGGCATATTTGGAACTAATATATTACAATATAAATAATAATAATATGCAATTATAGAACTCCTTTATTGCAGAACAATACAAATTAATATAAATTCTTGTCCTTTTAAATGTTTTAATTATTGGAAATATACTTCTCACAAAATATATGGAACTTTATATACAAGGTATCTGAAAAGATATATCCATAGATTTGGTAGTGTGTTCACGATGCTTCTAGTAGTAAAAAATGCGAATAAGCTTATGTTCGATTGTCAACTATTACTGAGTTCTCGACAAACTCAATTATTTATTTAGACTTCAAAATTTTCTAAATTAACATTAAATAAGTAGGTTTAAATATTAATTAAATTGTTCAAAGTGATTTCCTTGTTCCTATATACACATTTGACAACGACAAAATCATAGAACTCATGGCATTAATTACTTATTGAGTACTGTTTCGAAAGTCTGTGGCAACTTCTTCAATTCGATTAAATAAAGTCTACCGGTTTTCAAATGCAGCAGCATATCCTTTTCCTTTCATATTATTCCAGAACTAGGAATCTAATTGAATACTACCTGGAGAACAAGTCTCTTATTGTTCTTAAATTATGAAGAGGCGCTCTATCACGCTGAAATCACATTAAGTGCATCATCTTCCAATAGATTTGCCCATACATTTTCCAAGAAGATACAGCAATTTTGTGAATTGAAACAGTCTTCTATAACGTATGACCCAATAATATAATTGTCTAAAATATCGCTACATAGATAGATTTACACTAAAATATTGTTGTGAGCGAGTATTCTCCACAGCCCACGTGTATAAGTTATTATGATTGTTTACACCCTTTATCATAAATTTTGCCCCATCTGTTCATGAAACTTTATTTTAAAAATCGGAATCGTGCATATCAGGATGTATGCAAACTGGAGGCATAAAACATGATCACCCTAATGTAAATATTGTACAGGTCGAGTATAGCAAGTATCTATACAATCGTACCATTTTCAATATGTGCCATACTTGATTATGAGAAAAGTCATTCTTCTTTTACTTGTAGACAGTTCTGCCGTCGCAACATTTCTAATTTTATCAACATAATTGAGACTAGGCAGCAGTCTAAATTCGCAAAGCTGTCAACATACTCTTTCAAATGTGCGGCGGTCTAGCTATATTCGATGACGATAAGATCAGCCATATACAGTCACTCAAACTGCAGTAGTACCATGACAAAATCCATATCCAAATTACATTTCAACATATTCACAAGCAGTGAAGCAATGAATACTGCCTTTAATGTTAATGTTTGAGAAGTGAATAAACTATGAAGATCCACAATACTTATTTGTTGTTTGCGACAGTTTTATTCATTTGTTTATTGTGTATCTGTCAAATTTTGCCCACAACTGACTAATATTTTAAGAGTTTCATTATTCACCGTTGTAAGACGTGTATGTAAGGTTAGGAGAACTATTTAGAACAATTATCTTAATATTTATGGCATCTTATACGGCTTGGAGCGTTAAGTACTATAATTCGCTTCGCGAAAAATATTGATTTTGGAAATTTAAAAATTTTAAAGAAATAAACGAATTTGTCAAGTAACAATTTCCAATTAAACAAATTTATTCATATTTTTTCTCCCAAACATGTAATGATAACGCTCCCAAATTAATGATTAACTTTTTGAGACAGCCTATATATTTATGAAATAAATAATGTTGAATTGAAATTATGTAAATTTTTAATAATGTGTTTTATATGATTAGTTTAAAAACAACTTTTCCACAGTATAGATTTTTCACACCTTGAACTATTCTTGTTCATTCATATATTTTTTAAGAACCGATCCGTCCAAGTAGATTATAGGTTGCAGGTATACAAAAAGTATGGTCAAACATATGTACCCAATTGACTTCCACTATGGATGTAATTCATCAAAAATTTTTGAATCTCGTTTTCATGTTTTGGGATACCGCTCTGATTGGTCTTAAAAGAATCTCAAGTACATTTTTAGTTTTTAAAATTCAAGACGCTCTTGACAATTGAGAAAAAACCATTTCGGTCAATAATACAGCTAAATGTTATTGAGAAAAGTTGTTCAGAAAATGAAATTATGACTATTACACAATTCCACAATTATCGGATCACTTTTACTCAATCAGTATTTGATTTGTATTCTTGCATTGTAACTATAATAAATAATAAAGCAATTAAATTTATGTTTTATTTTATTAGTAATAATTTTTCCCTAATTAAATTGAAAAATTCAATTGTTTTATTGTTTATTGTAATTACAATGCAAGTATACAAATCAAATACTGATTTAGTCAAAGTGACACAATGTTTGTGAAATTTTGCATATAATCATAATTTTATATTCTGAACAACGCTTCTCAATAACATTTTTCCGTATTATTGACCAAAATGGCACTTTGCTTCAATATAAAATTATTTTTCTCATTGTCAAGTTCGTCTTGAATTTTAAAATCTAAAACCGTGCTTGAAATTTTTTCATGCCAAGCAGGACGTATCCCAAAACATTAAAACGAGATTCAAAACTTTTTGATCAATTACACCTAGAGTGAAATCAATCCGGGGATACACTGTATAAAGAAAATAAAACAGAATTTTATATGCATAATTTGATAAACAGAAAATGCAATTACTTGAATAGCCGTTGGAATTACAAAATGGAAATAAATGACGCTCCACATCTTGTAAAAATCTTAGACTATAGACTAAAGAAAAAACAGATTAACAGTTTTATATTTTTAGCGTAGTTTTATTACAAATTAGCAAGAACATTAATATCAACTTTGATTCCTTTATATAAGAAAGATCGTGTAATGGAGATTATTAAGAAAAGTAACCGAGACTCACTGTAAGAACATTCTTAAAGTCGTTGAAAGCTAGTAAATTTATGTACACATAGAAATTAATTTTTAAAGTATAAGGGCAACGATCAAAGTTTTGGCTAGGTATCAAACACATGGGAATTATTCAATATTGGTTTAAACGTCGAGAAGTTTCCATGGATGCAATCTTGCTAACAGCTTCTGCTAACAATATCTAATTTTCAGTTTTAGGGAAAAGAAATTTAAATTAATATTATACAACTGGCCCTTTGCCATTCGATAGAACCATTTGTTGAACCTGGAAAACAAAGTTTCTTCAGGTATCAAAAGCAGATTTTGAAAGTCTTCAATTGCCTTTTTTGATGTACTAAACCCCATACGCAGCTTGTCTTTTGTTTTTAGAAACAAGAAAAACATTTGGCTATAAGGCAGATGACTGATTAACACGACGTTTTCACGGTTCAATAATTAATTGTTAGAGCAGATGTGTGAGGACGGGCGTTCTTATGGTATAGGATGATGTCATCTTAGACGATTTTCACGTGCATTTTCTAGTAGATTTTCCGTGCACACAGTGATGTGCCTTTCACTATTCATTGTTCTGCCAGACTGTAGCGGAATCTAAGCCGTAGGTCCATGGGTATCTAAAATAGTTGCAAAAATTTTCTTAAAGCGACTTTGGACTTGTCTAACTTTCGTTGTATAATTTTCATTTTCGACCACCTATACCAATGACCTCCCCTAGTAGCACAAGCTGTGTTGAAAATATATAGTTTATCGAAATCGATACCATCCAGATATGAAACGGGGATTCGGAATAGAAACCATACCATCACCCCACATCAGTTCTGTATGGAAACGACATCGAATCTATGTGGGGAAACCGAGTCGTTTCGATAAAGCATAGCTGTTATTGAAACAACCCCTAGCATCAGTGCCATCTCTTAACAAATGACATATTAAGTTTAAATATCTAATAAATGGCATTATTATCAACTTGTTTTATACCGGTAATCCTAGCCTCATGGTATATTCGATGTAAAAAATCTACCTACCTAAATAATACATCTTGATTTGTTTGAGATTGATCAATTAAAAAACTATTTATTAAAACTTATCTAGTTTCGTAATTATATAAAGATCACATCATCAGAAGCTATAATTGTAAAAATTAAGTAACTAAATAAGTTAGAATTAAAACTATGCTTCTATTAATGTTGGCTATTGTATTTATTTATTATATTTGTATTTATATATTTATATTATATTCAACATTAATAAAACCATATGGTTTTAATTTTAATTTATTTATTTATATGTGATCTTTATATTATCACAAAGCTAGTCAAGCTTTAATAAAGTAACATAAAATCGTAATAGGCATTACTTCCCTATGATTATATTTACGATTTGGAAATGCGGTATTAATGTTTTTTAGGTATATATGTTTTCTAACCTTTTCAATGCTATTCATTTTTATTATTGACTAACAAATTTTTACTACAAAAATAAAATTTAAAATAAATGCAGAACGCTAAATAAATTGATATCGTACCTTATTAAA
>JAHWXV010104020.1:0-10728 GCA_024586415.1 Phrixothrix hirtus
GGCTAGCATTGCCCCATGAGAGACGCAGTAAGCAATAGGAATACCAATCTGTAATTTATTACGATTACCAACAGCATTGTCTTATAAACCTGAAATCAATATTATGGCAATTCTGTTTGAATATGATTTTGTAAATAACTTTTTTTTAATATTTTTAGTTGAATTAACTTTTTGTTAAAGGTTCAGCTTAGTCATTCATAGAGTTAAGTAACTCTAACACCTATCACTAACGGGTAATAAGTTGTCACTGCACCAAAAGAATGACCAGACATTCTTAACTTAAGTGATGTTACTACCAGAGTGACGAAACACCCTGGACTGCCAAGTAAATGATCTTAAGGCCTTATTATTGCCAGAGGCAGTACCATTGTTAATAGCCTGGCCCTGACAACCAAGCAAACCCGGACAGAATAAATATAAATTCTTTTATTCCTGCATATTAAATAAGCAAATCCAAAATGTCACACTACCAAACTTCAGGTAGTATTTGATGGTTCTTATAAAACCAATCTAGGATTGTCTTTAAATGACGTTTTAATGATAGGTCCTACTATTCAAGAAAACACATTCTCAATAATAATTCAATTTAGGCAGCACAGATATGTTATAGGGGCAGATATGGAGAAGATCTATCATCAGATACTAATTAATAACGAGCAATGACATTTACAGCGAATACTTTGGAGATCAACAACTGAAGAACTCAGAGTATATAACTTAAACACAGTCACTTACAGTATAGCATTAACACCATTTTTAGTAACAAGATGTTTATATCAAGACACAATTTAACATGAGTCTATATTAATTGAGGCAAGGGATTTCTATATAGATGATCCATCAGGAGCAGACAGGATTGAAAAAGTAAAATTATTCAAATGTAATATAACAAATGTTTTAAATTCAGTTAATGATTCAGTATGAAAATGGACAATAAATGAATTGGCAATCTTAAACAAGGAAGTTAATAAAACTTTTGGTCTAGAAATCATTGGAGAGAAAATCATTAAAACCTTGGGAATATTGTGGTACCTTAGTAAAGATAACTTTTAATTTAAGGTTAGTTTACCAATAGATAATTGTAAGGTTACAAAAAGAACAATCCACTCAACAATTGTGAAAATATTTGTTCCATTACATTTGACAGGCCCAGTATTAGTAACAGCAAAAATCTTACTGCAACTGTGGAAATTGAAGGTTAATTGTAATACTGAATTGCCAGTTAATATTCATCGCAGGTGGGTTAAATACAGAAACCAACTACTGCAATTAGATGAACTTGTAATTCCCAAACATGTTGTATACCTTGATCCTATCAACATTTAAATTCATGCATTTAGTGATGCACTGGAGAAGGCTTTACAGTTAATGAATCTACATTAAACCAATAAATTCATATGAAAAACATCATATTAGATTATTATGTGCAAAATCAAGAGCTGCTCTTTTGAAAAACTATTTCTTTGCCACAACTGAAACTATGTGCAGCTCTACTTTCATTGAGATTATGCTGTAAGGTGTGCAAGGCATTAAGATTACCAATCAATTCTATTTTCTACTGTAGTGATTTCACAATAACATTTACATGGATCATTGGCTGCCCATTCCAATAGAAAACATTCATTGCAAATAGAGTTTCTGAGATTTAAAAGTAAACAAAGGTTATAATTTGGGATCATGTAAGATCTAAAAATAATTCAGAAGATGTAGTTTCACATGGATTGAACCCAGAACAATTATGGGATTGTCAAATTTGGTGGAATTGGCTAGTTTAGCTAAATTACAATTTTAATAAATGGCTTAAACAACAAGAAGCTTTTTTAACTAATTTAGATTTACAGAAATACTGTAAACTGATAGTCACTGAGCGTCAGACTGTCCTTGAATATGATATATTTTAAAAATATTCTTATTTAATGTGATTAAAGTATATAGTAGCATACATTTTACAATTTAAGGATAACACCAAAGGGACACATGTAAAATACATAAACCATTTATCAGTGGAAGAACTGCAATCATCAGAAATACAGTTGGCGAAACTTGCCTAAAAACAAATGTTTCCTTTGGAAGTCACGGTATTTCAAGAGAATCATCCATTAAATTATAATAGTAAATTATTGGCTTTAAATCCATTCATAGATATGTTTGGCATAATCGGAGTTGGTGATAGGTTAAGGAATGTATTTATTTCATTTGACCAAAAACATCTAGCAATCATATCTGCAAATCATAAATTGACTGAACTAATAATTGCAAAGAACATAGCAAAAATCTTCATGCTAGAATAGAATTCTTATTATTTTCAATTAGAACTAGGTACTGGATTTTACCGGGAAAATCCACAATTAAAAGGTGCTTGGAAAATGCATGTATGCTTTCATCATAGACCAAATAATATGATCCAACTCATGGGTGAGTTACCAAGGAAATTTCTGGAATTGATTATGCTGGACCCTTTAACATTAAGCTAACAAGGAATAAGGTTACTACTGTCTATTTGAATGGTTTGTTACAATGGCTATACACCTAGAAGCTGCATCTCACTTAACGACTAATAATTTTTAAATGGATTTAAATGGTTTATTGCCTGCTTATGCAAATGCACTACCATTTATTTTGACAATGCAAAAAACTTTGTTGGAACTAGAAATAAATTACTATCATTTCAAAAATTGCTTTATGATTAGTAATATCAATCTAAACTACCAATTTATTAAACCAATTAATCAATTAACCGGCAATTTATACTTTCAAGCTCTTCACATCATGGGGATCTGTGGGAAGTAGGTATATATTCTGTAAAATTTCATTTAACATGCATAGTAGGCGATGGACTATCATCATATGAGGAACTGTACTAAGTATTGAGTATTCATACAAATTGAGGCTTGCATAAATTCACATCCTTTTATATCATTTTCTTCAGATTCACCAAGGCATTTTTTAATTGGTGATGCATTGGTATCATTGCCTCAAAGACAACTTACTGAAAAATCGTCAAACTGTCTATCTCATTACCAACTGCTAAGCCAAATGGTTTAGCATTTCTTGGAAATGTTAGTCACGTGAGTACCTTCACTACCTTCAACAGCATTCGAAGTGGAAGATTTTTAAATCTACAAAAATAGGTAAAGAATAGATTTATTCATCTCACCACATTGTATTTGTTAGAAATAAAATTTTAAATTAAAAGGAACACATTTAATTTTATTTTTAAATTTCACAACTAGTTTTACCGATAAAGCATCTTCAGGTGAATTGATTCTGGGATGACGAAAAGGCTAAAATTGTAGAAAATAATTATATAATAAATTACACAAGTTTTATCTAAGCTTAGACGGACATAATTTATTATTTAATTATTTTCTAAAATTTTAAGCTTTTTATCATGGTAGAATCAATTCACCTGAAGATGCCTTATCAGCAAAACTAGTTGTGAAATTTAAAAATAAAAATTAAATATGTTCCTTTTAATTTAAAATTTTATTTCTAACAAGTATAATGGGTGAGATGAATAAATCTATTTTGACCTGAAATTCATGATGCCCATTGGGAGTTATTTGGACTTTACTACCAATTTAAATAATGCTACAACTGGAATTATGGTTGTCATCAAGGAAAACAATCTATTGCTGGTGAAACGGCATCTTGGACGGGTTACTTAGTGTTTTACAAGAAGAAAGGGAATTATTTATGTAGTTAACATAAAGACTTGTAATGGAATATTAAAACGTTCAGTGACAATGCTCTGATGCACAAATCGCTGGTTGCAATGGCTGCCATTTGTGATCCAGAGTTTGAAATCATGGACTATCTGCCCTGTTCTCCAGATTTGCCCTCAAGCGACTACTTGCTGTTCCCAAAACATTGAGAAAAGAAATTTTTGACCAATGAAGTAGTCATATATGGCATAAACGGGTGGATTAACAAGGTCAGAGAAAATTCTTCCCTAGAAATGGTTGTGACGTTGGAGCGCTGATGGGAAAAATGTGTCCAACGTAAGCAGGATTATGTCAAAAAATAAAGTTATTAAAGTTTAATTGTGATTACTATTAGTAGGTTAGGGGTGGAGTATAGAGACTATTCTTCATATGTTAATTTATTTTAAACTGGACTCAAATCTCTTTTTACTTTATAGATCTAGAATATTATCCTACACAATTTGTTATTGATTCCTCAGCAAAGTAAAATGCCTAAACACCTAAACTTTAAAAAATTATTTATATTTACCATATTTACATCTTGGGCTAATTGGTGCTCTAATTGAATCAATCCAAGTTCTGTAGGAATATTTTCCCATACTGTTACGATAATTCCATTTGGATTTAAAATTCGTATAATAGGTATCTGTAATTTGAAGAATTTATCATTGCATATTGCATTTGTGATTTAATACCTACCGTATAGTGTTCTAGAACTTTTAAATCATAGTTTAAAATTAAAATCCTTATTTTAACTTTGTCATTAGGTTTGTATATAGTTTTGTCAGTCTCAATGAAAATAACATTACGAACAGGATACACCAATAATGGATTTTGTGTGTGACCAGAATGTGTGATTCCATTTAGTTCTACCTGAACATGTAAACTAGCA
This sequence comes from Phrixothrix hirtus, assembly GCA_024586415.1. Classification (NCBI taxonomy): domain Eukaryota; kingdom Metazoa; phylum Arthropoda; class Insecta; order Coleoptera; family Phengodidae; genus Phrixothrix; species Phrixothrix hirtus. The sequence goes on from JAHWXV010104020.1 coordinate 4,597, forward strand.
AACTGAACACTTTTAATATGATTTCTAAGTTTTGGAACTAATATATCAAAACATTCCTGATCTATAAAAAACATTTTTTAAGTTTGTTTATTTTATATTAATAAACTTGACCTTTACGTTTTTGCAATCACAAAATTGGCCAAGATAATATATTTTTAAGTCACTGGGGCAATGGAACAGAGGTCATGGACTTTATACAAAATAGTATTAATTTCCTTAAAGTATCATTTAAATTACCTGAATGTAAAATGTGACTTATAAGTTGATGCTTATTTTTCATTTTTAAATCTAGTAAAATCCTAGCGGGAACTGTGGCCTCTTGAATAGATAAACAAACTGTTTCATTTTGCCCTGATGTAATTGCTTGTGGAAATATAAAAATAAATCGTGGTTCTAGTTTTTTTATATTATCACTAAAAATAATAGTTTGATAATTATTGTAATTAAAATATCACTATATCTACCTTTTTGAAGATAATCCACATTTAATAACAAATATTAATATGATTATTTTAGCTAATTCAATCATTTTCTTTCTTGTTATTCACAATACCTTTGTTTTCTTACTTGAAAAACATATCTATGCTGCAGCAATAGATGTCTTTATGATTAGTAATGGTTTATTTCCTCTATGAACTTTGACATACTATATTTGCTTATCTTTATTGTTCTTTAGGGATAAATGCCCTTTTAACACCACTAGATAAGTTCTAAGCTTTAAGTTTAAGTTAATGAATGATATTAATTTTTATAAATCATCTACTTCAAGTAACGATTTAGTCTTTTTGTTATTAAAAACATATAAAGCACAGAAAACCATTTATTTTTAAATACTTATATCTTGGAATTTATGCATTTATGCAATAATTGTTTAAAAGGATACAACATCAAATGTAATATTCATTGAAAGTATTAATGGTCCTTTCAAAAATGAATTTGGATTTATTAGGAGAAAATATCATTTTTCTCTAGTTATGTACTATAAATGAATACTATGGGATTGTGTGATTCAATCATTTCTCAATAATATAGTAAATAAACAAATATTATCTATACATATAGGTAACTAACATGAGCATTTTTTTTATATAAATAAATCTTTTATTAGCTTATTAATATATAATATTTAGGTTGAATGAACAAAATTCTAATTTTGCATAATGGAAAATTTGTAAAATAGATTTTTAAATAACAGGTACATATGGTTGAATTTAGATTTGATATAATGCTCTATTTAATAAATTTTTATGGGGTTCTGAAATAAATGTATTATGAAAGTTTCCATTTAACAAATTTCTAACTTGAATTATCAAGTTCATTAAATAGAGGTTCGGCTGTATGTTTCAGAACCTCATAAAAGATTTATTAAATAGAGTATTATATAAAATACAAGTCCCTAAATGGAAGTTTAATTGTGCATGTATTTTTAGATTAATAAAAATGAAATAGAAGGATTCATATATGTGTACTTGCATTATTTAGTCTATGGATTAAACACTAAATATCACCTAAAAAGATCAGAATAAAATTGGTTAACTTGTTTGATGGATTTATTTAAAGTTAGAATGGCTTATAAAACATGCAAAAATTAACCCATTAATTTGATTAAACTAGTTTAAAAATGACTTAAATGTATACCACATTAGCGGCAAGGTAGGCAAGTTTTACTAATTGTAAGTTGATATAGAATAATTATTCAAATATTTAAACATATCCCAGTATATTTTCATATCAAGATACTGTTTTATGATCAAAGTGTATTTTTTTTCTTTAGTTCCTTGTTAGATAAAAAAGGTATCTTCAACACATCAAGACTTGGATTACCACTATTAAAATTTGACCATTTGATGAAACTAATCTTTGAGGGGAAATTTCTAGTTAACAATTTTGAAAATCACCCTTGAACCATATTAATCTCAATTTCAAATGTGATCTATAATTCTTTTGAAACTGCAAATGTATTATTGACCTTTTAGAAACTCAAAGAGCAGGCAGTGTCATTTATATGAATTCTATGTACATAACTTCCATGCTCAAGAATTTAAAATTCAAAGAGATATTTAATGCTGGTCACTACAATTAAAAACAAATTTAATAACAATTTACTGGACGTCAAAGATTTACTAGAATTATCACTTTACTGAGACTTGAAGAAAGCCTTCTGGTGCTTTTATTATAGGCTGTAGATTATCATAACTTAAAATATCATACCTTGTAACAAAATAGGCCTAAGTTCAAATATTGTATTCTTAAGGCCGCTACAGACGTAAAATCTTGCCTTGATACTTATCTGCACAGGCAAGTCTTGAGGTAAAACTGAAACAATCACACCTTTTTATATATTATATCTACATTTCAGACTTTTGTTCAGTTTTCATTATTTGTTGATCATGTCGGATGATGATTTAATAATGACTGCAGTCGCTTTAGTATTAACTCTAAAAAAGTGTCATTAACCGAGATTGAAGTGGTCAAAATCGTGGTTTCTCAAGAAAGCTGAACAAACATGGGTTTTGCCTATATATGTCAATGAATTCAAAAACGAATTCATGAGAATAATGTCTTAAATCTGCCATAATATGAACAAATGCATCCACCACTACATAAAGTTAATTAAAAACTGAAAATAAGCTTGAGTGTACATATACATGTTTTAACTTATCTACATACTTACCTGTACATCCATGGAAATTTCAAGCAGCCCACATTAGCACGAACCGTGGTCAAAATTCAACAAAACAACATTAACTAATTAGCTTGAAGACGAGTTTAAATAAAAGAGTAAATCCCACATTATGTAAAAAGCAAACAGGTATAATCCCTAAAGCAGTTTCTTATTTTCCAGGAACTCGTAAAGTTGCAATAAGGTGAGGGTATTATATTTTTCTTTACTTAGTTGCAATTTTTGATTTAATGAGTGCAGTTGTTTTTAAAGTTTCTGTAAAAAATTATTTTTGTGTTATCATAGCGAACATCAGAAAAAGTATGTGTATCATAATTTCTTTCCTACATGAATGTCTTCTCAGGAGAAACTAATCATTTGCTTCTGAGATTAGGTTTCTTATGAAATTGAGTTTTAAAAAAATGGTCTTCTTAAATGGCCTCAACCATTTTCATTTTTAATTTATTGTCAGTCCTTATTCTTTTAATTTAAATAAAGTTTGTTTGCTACAGTTTGCGATCATTTAATATTCTTGCTTTTTTAGGTTGCATTTCTACGTTAACAGTGAAGGACGTATTTGAGATATGGTGCAGTTGCATGGAAGGTGATAAAATAAGTTTTATAGTGAGTCAAATTCATGATAAGTTGAGGCTCTGAGACTCTGATGAAAATTTAAAGGTTTACCTTATTGAACCTACTAGACTTCTGTGCCTCAACTTTGCTCGTAAATGGGTGGATTGTTCTCTTAATCGCTCAATGTTCACAAGACAGCACCACAAATGACTTGAAGGATTATACACACTTCCAGAGAGTGTAATAATGACCCTGGAACAACATTCAAGCCTAAACATCTCTTCAGCAAGTCACAGTAGGCCTCAAATATCATTTGAAGAGGCACCTATAAAAACAAAAAATAGTGTGTTGCGGCTCCTGTTGCATCTAGAAGTATTGAGAAGCTCAGTTTTGCTGTTGATCGAAAGCGAAGTGCTGGCCATTCTGAACCTTAATCATGAAGAAGCTATTTGTTTATATTATGATTTAGGTTTGACTAAGGACAAATATAATATATTAAGAAACACAATTAACCAACTCCACAAAGATTTGTTGCCTAGTTACTATAAATAAATACCAATTGTAATTGGTAAAGAAATCGTATCTAGTTGAACCTGTAACAGTTTCAGACATTTCAACTGAAGTTATATTGCATGAGTTTGAAAAATTGACTGTTTTAATAATCGACTGACTAAAAACTACCTATGGAAATAGCAATAACGGAAATACAGCAAGGAGGTTTTTCAATAATCCTGAACTAAGTTCTTCAATAATAGGAATAAACATTAATATAATATTAAAGTTTTCTCTTATTTTAAAAATTTTAGCTTGTGGTAAAATAATAGATTTATGTAAATTTAAGAAATTGTGTGATGAAACCTTTGATTTATACATTCGTTTATACAATTGGTACTATTGTCCGATAGGACAAGTATCCGAGATGCTCTTGAAGTTAGGCTTAAAGAAATAAGTTACCAAAGACTTCACCATAGTAGAAAGAACTCTAGAATTAACACAAACATTGATTATTGAATGCTCTGCTCATTACATCTGATCCATTTTTAGCTTCATTAAGAAAAATTTCTACAAGAAAACCATTAATTTCAGATACTGAAATGTCAGAATATCTCATCAACAGCCTTCATCAGGTACTGCTTCATGTGAAAATTCTGGAATCATACCTAATTCTTCACGATTATCTTCTGAAAATGAAGAAATGAGCGGGATTACATTCGATTCAGCTTTAGATTTTAGTTGTTTAGATTCATGGTAGTATAAAGTAATTATAAGTTGTTATTACTTATTATTACTTTTTTCGATATATTTTTTACTTTCTTTAGTAATTTGGTGTTTTATTTGTACATATTATATTCTATTTGAAGTATTTGCATGCCAAGAAACATAATATACATATATAAATAAAACTTGTCGTTAAATTAAAGAATAAAGCATTTCTGTTTACTTTCCCTAAGAGATCGTCCTAATGTGCAGTGACAGAAATCTTTCGAGCCGAACTTTTGAACTGTACATATCAAATAAATCTTAAGAGTTGCAATCAACATGCTCCATTTTACCTTAGCACTTTAAACTGTGCAGGTAAGTATCAAGGCAAGATGGTGCATCTGTAGCTGCCTTTACAAAAGATCAATTATAAGTAATTTAAATTTGTGTGTTAATGATTTGTCTTTATATGCAGTCACAGCTAAAATCATACAACTTAATTAAAAATATATTTTATTGTTTTAAATCTTCATTTAATAAGTAATTTATAAACTAATGACACAAAATTAAACTAATTATTGTATAAGTTTAATATACATTAATATTATAATTAAAAATAGATTTACACAGAAAAAAATAAACAAAAATGGATCTCACAGATAAAATCATATAGTAGCTTGTATTTATTTTCTCGTTTGCTTCTTTAATTGCTTTTAATCATCTTGGCATTGATTGTAGGGACAAGTTTTTCGGTCAAATTGCTGTCTATTTTTTACCATACTACTAGCAAGCAACACTTTGTTTAGTTCGTTCTTATTGAAAATGTGATTTCAAATTTGTTTATCCAAATTATAGTATAAATTTTCTATAACATTTAAATCTGGAGAGACTGAAACATTTTAGGGCAGTTATATAGGGTTAGACGAGGTGTAGCAAACAAACTTTCACAACATTAGATTTTGCTAAAAGTTCATGTTAGATGCTTTACACTTTTGTTCTAGATTCGCATTAAATGTGCATTGATCTAGGAGGTTTATAATTTAAATATTTCATAAATTAGAATCATGATTTAAAATGTATAACTAGTATAACCAATAATTATATTTAATAATTTGTTATTTCAGTTAAGCTACTTTATTCCCATCCTGTACATATAGACATCAGTAAGTTTAGAAAATTAAACAATGGTCTCCCACAAGGTTCTGTGTTAGCGCCAATCCTTTACAATTTGTACATAAGTGATTTACCTGCAACAAAAGGGTATAAATTCATTTATGCAGATGACATAGCTTTATCCGCACAAAAACTAAATTTCAATGATATTGAAATGGACCTTAATGAAGATTTGAAAGTTCTATGTGAATATTTCAAGAAATGGCATCTTTGCCCTAGTACCAAAAAAACTGTAGTTACTTGTTTTCATTTAAACAATCATTAAAAGAATAATATCTTAAAAATCCAAATGAATGATAATTTGATAGAACATAAATGTAATCCAACATATTGCTATAATCTTTTTAAATTTTAATTTTTTATAGCCCCGCGTTGGGTGTTCCAAATAAATTTGCTATGTTATTTTTTGAATTAAATTTTTGAATGCCCCGCTCTTTTTATTCAAATAATTTGCTTTATTTATTTTTGAAACTTTTGCTTTTCCCACGCTTATTGTCAAACAATTGTTAAGTTTTATTTTATTT
>JAHWXV010104022.1:0-11403 GCA_024586415.1 Phrixothrix hirtus
AAACTAAAATATCCGACTATCTTAAGTAGTTTATAATATGTACATAATATGTTTTTTTAATAGTAATGCAACCGTATAAAATACATACCTTAATCAACATCATAAATTTTAGTTTCCTTTATAGTGAACCTCGGATATAGTGAACCAATCTTAATGCATTTTCAAAGTTCACTATATCCAGACTACACTGTATATTGTTTTATAAATTTATAAATGCAATAATTAATTAGTTAATCTACTCTGAACCAAATTTGTTGTTAGTTAATATTAGGTTCGGGACCTATCTATCCCAAAATCCTTTGGCACTCAATGTGTTAAACTTTAATAAAAATATAATTCATAACAAGATTAAAGTTCATGCAAGGTTATGTCCTATAATTTTATTTTTTCAGTTTTAATTATTTTTAAAAATGCTATTAATTTTGTTTTAACCTAATTAATTTAATTCTTTTTTATTATATACAATGGTTTGGTCTGGATGTTTAAAGAAATGGGTCATAGCTAAAGATGGACATTTTGAGTACATTTAAGATTATTAAAGATTTTGACAAATATGAATATGATTAATGATTACTTTCAAAACCATGTAATTAACACTAATACCTACTTTAGATACAATGTAGTCAAGTAAATCACCACCCTTTAAAAGTTGCAATACTAAATAAACTTTTCCGGCTTCTTCATGTACCCCCTTAAGAGATACAATACCAGGATGATGACCATATCTTAATAAAATTTCTACCTCTTCTCTATAATCACAATTTGATTGATTTATTATCTGCAAATTAAATTAATATAAATATTTTTACATTAATCAGTTTAGGAAAACTACCTTTACAGCATACTGTAACCCAGTACTTTTATGTCTTGCTAACCTACAAACACTGTAACTACCAGTACCTAAAACATTTAATAATTCATATTCATCCAAAAAATTTCCACTGCTCGTCCGAACAGATTTATAAGGTGTTTCTTTCTTTTGAGGAATACTATCATCTAAAAGACCTGGTGCCACAAAACTAAATCTGTAAATACATATTTGATTAATATTAATAAATGAAAATATAATTATTATACCCTCTAAATAATTCATGAGCATTGGCACTTGCAGGTACACCAGGTGAATCTCGTGGGGTTTTACTTGTAAATTCAGAGTCAAAGTAATATGCATCATCTGGTCCTGATACTGCAGGTTTAAATGGAGGTTTTATTTTTTTACTTAAAAGAGCATCCCAATCAATTGTTGCAAAAAATTCATGTTTCTTCATATCCTATTAATTATAAAAACTATAGAATGTTAATTTATAAAAAATAATTTTATTTTATTTGATGCTTAATAACATTTATAGTTTTCATACAGCTTCGGAACATTAATATGATCCTATAAAATTTTCTAAAGCAACTAGCCGCATAGCAACAATCATGAAGCCTACATTGCACTATAAACAATACTACTATTTGTAAATTATAAACTAACTCTATTACACTATTATACAATATTATAAATATAATAACCTCTATTCCACCAGCACCCGCCCCTAGTCTATTAGCAGGATTTCTTTTAAAAAGTGCTCTCAAAAGGCTTTGAGCTTCTGGACTAAGATTAGATGGCATTCCTAATTTGGCTTTCAAAATCTGAGTCATAGTATCTCTTCTAGTTGCTCCTTGAAATGGTAAAGTTCCAGTTAACATTTCATACATTAATACACCAAAGGACCACCAATCGGCAGCAAATGCATGCCCTTTACGATTTACAACTTCAGGTGCCATATATTCCACCTACAACATTAAAAAACTTAAAATATTTATTTTAATTAAGTAAAATAAACTTACAGTGCCACAAAAACTATACGCTTTGCCTTCTTCTAGAGGTAACTTTGAAAGACCGAAATCAGTTAATGCTATATGTCCATCTGAATCCAACAAAACATTTTCTGGTTTTAGATCTCTATAAATAATGCCTAAAGAATGAAGATGATTTAAAGCCAATGCTAGTTCGGCTAAGTAAAATTTTACATCTTCTTCTGTAAACATTACCTATTAATTTAAAATATTAAATCTGGGCATACAAAACATAAATTACGTACTTCTTTACTAAGTCTAGAAAATAGGTCACCACCTCTTAAAAAGTCCAATATTAAATATAGTTTTCCTGCAGTTTGAAAAGCATAGTGCAACTTAACTATAAAAGCATGTCCAACATCAACCAGTATATTTCTTTCCATTTTAGTACGATGTCGATCTCTCACTTTTAATGTAGCTTTTTTAAGTACTTTCATGGCATAAAGTGTTCCAGCATCAGCACCTACCACTTTACGAACCAAAAATACTTTTCCAAATGATCCCTCTCCTAATACTTTTAAAAGTTCAAATTGAGAAGGATCTGCTTTCTCATGGCCTTCTCGAACCACCTAAAATATTATTTACAAACTATTTTAAAATTAATTTAAGAATTAACTATTATACCTCTTCCAGTTCAATTTCATGCTCACGTTCGGTAGAACCACCAGTGTCTTCGATTCCCGTTATATCTTCTCCATCTCCTGACTATACAATTACATTCAATAGAAAGTTTTTAAATTAAAAAAATAAAGCAAAGTTAAAGTGTTTTAGTAAAGCAGCTCTACAAAAGGCAAACTGAGTAGCTGCAGTTTTAAACTTAAAGGTATAAGCAACCTGTTACATATAAGTTAATATTTAATATACAATTTGCAATGGAGTGTCGATTGACTAATTTAAATATTTTATTACTAATTAACTTATAATATTATAATGAGTCCCAAAATTGTATTGCATTTAAATTATTTGCATTCTTAGTTTATAAATTTTAATTGTAAATATTATATGCACGCTCAGACAAGTTCAAAATTTATTTTTCAGGAAAATAATATTTAATTCACCAAACAATTATTACTGAAGAGAAACAACCGATGTAAAAACTTACATAGATTTTGATTGAGCTGCCCTGAAATCTTTCTGAGATCGCTCTAAAGTTGCTGCTTTTCCATAATTACTTAAGCTCTGATAGTTTGTAATCTGAACCAAACAAAATCCTGACCACCTGTTTACATTATCTCTTGAATACGATGAAGACACTATTTCCATTACTACTAAACATTTCATACTTTTTTCCTAACTGCAAAGTGCCCGAAATAATAGTGCCTGGTTAAAGAAATATTTATAGGTTATGTTTACCAATTGATCTCTGTTCATCTACCCCTCTAGTTAGATTAATGCAAAGCAGTCAATAGCACTCACGCTTGAGCGCTACAGTGTAACCATGCATGCAAATCTCGGTTACATCGTTTCTAGTAGAACCAACAAGAATTTTGATCTTAAAGCACTCCAGGACAGCCAATCGAAAACACTATCAAAATTAATCAACAAATTAGTATCGTTAACCTAATTTTTTTGTCATAATGAACAAATTTTCAAAGAGAATTTAAATTTGTAAAAACTACAAAACAAAGATTTTGAAACTGGGAAACTTATGTATTACTTTAGACAAATGTCTATGTATCAAGGAATTTATATAAAAGGGTAGACTACCCAAGATTTTACAATCTCTATTAAAATGGTTAATCTACCTTTACCTGCTATAATTTCTCTTTAATTAACTTATCTTTATATTTTTTAATTTGAAAACTTGAAAACAAACTAGCTGCTTATAAAACAGATAACATTGTGTTTGTTTTGAAAAACTTAGCTTAACCTTTTGTTTATATATACTCAGTGACATAGAAATTGCAACACCAAGAAGGGGTTGGAATTTCCGGATGAAATTTGGTAGGAATATTCACCTATGTTATAGTAAAAAATGATCAAAATTTGAGAGGAAAATCTTTATTAGTTAAACAAAATTTTATAATAATTGTTAAAAATGTGTCTCTCTGATTTACACATTCATTTACATGCCGAGGCATTGATTGAATAAGGTGGTTTATCTCGTTCTGGGGTATTGCCTCCCATGCAAGTTGCACCTCATGTCTCAAGGTCTTCAAAGTCAAAGGAAGACGCTGCAAATTTTGCAACCTTCTACCCATTATGTCCCATACATGTTCAATGGGAAAAGATCTGGAAATCTTGGAAGCCAGGGCAAAAGACGAATCTGGGCCTGCTCAAAGAAGTTCAAGGAAAACCTTACTACATGTGGATGTGCATTATCTTGCTGGAATAATGGATCTTCAAGGTCTTGTATGACAGAAGATGTGTTCCAACCACCTCCGCAATATACCGTTGTGATATCATTTTGCCTCGAATGAACACCAAGGGAGACCTGCTGCCATAAGTAATTGCACCCTAAACCATAACACCCACAGTACGGTGTACGTGCCTCTCAACTGTAAATCGAAGATTTCGTTGTTCATCCCGTCTTCTTCTAACTTTCATACGACAGTCGTGCATTCCTAAACAAAATCTAGATCCATCACTAAAGACAACCCGATGCCATTCAAGATTCCAATGAGATCGTTCATTGTATCATTGTAACCGTTGCTGATAATGTTCTGCAGTCAAAGGAAGCACAAGTTGCACCCAAAACTTCAGATTCGACGATAAACTGTTCTAAGGGTTATAAGGCGACCTTCTTTGCCAAACCATTGGTCCCAAGTGCCTGAGTAGATGAAAATCGTTCTCTAAATGCCAGTTGCCTTAAGTGACAATCTTGATGCTCATTCGTTCTTCTTCAAGACCCGGTTGCTCTTTTACGATGTTCCTGGTCATCTTCAAACCATGCATGACACAATCGCATTACAATAGACTGATTTTGATTTACACGGTTAGCAATTTCCCCAAATGAAAAACCAGCTTCACGCAAACCAATAATTCGACCTGTCAAATTCGCTTAATTGACGGTAATATCCTCATTACCGTACTCTAGGTATGATCAAACAAACAAAACATGTTAATAAAAATACAACAACCAAAATAATGTTAATTAACAATGAAAAATGAAAAATCATATGAACACCACAGACCAAAAACGTTAGCAAAAAATTATAATAACTGTCAAATATGACGTGTTATCACATTACCACTTGATCTGAAAAGTTAATCAATTAGTAGATAATGTTGGCCCAACAGATCTATCAACTTTGATTAAGAAATTCCTACTCCTTGGCGTTGCAATTTCTATGTTACTGAGTATACATAGTTATAGTTATGCTTATACAGGGTTGCTTTGAGAAAGTTTCAGAAAAAGAAATGGCAGCTCTATCTCAAAAATGTTTATTTATACTATTCTTAAAGCAAGCTTACATTATTAGATTTTTGTATTCGTCATACAATTCGATCTCATTGGACTTTAAATTTTTGTGTTTACATTATTCGATTTTGCAGTTAACATGCCCATGTTCAATTTGCAATTTGATTATTGAAGATAAAGCCACATCTATTTTCATGTGATTGTAAATACCATAATGGATCTGCAGACACGCAGTTTATTTAGTGAAAGTAAGTTTAAGCTTAATTGTACTGTTTATGTATCATTTTACTTTCTCACCTTAGGTAAGTAAAAAGTCCCAGAATGGTCAATTATCTTCGTTATTGCCAATGCGATTTTTTAAAATGTGTAAACATTTAAAGAATTTATTGATGGTATTTCCTTTTCTTTTGCACTTACAGTTGAGCTGAAAATAAGCTCGTTATTTTTTGTATATTTTTCAATTCCGGATACAGAATAAAATACTGCATTAAGAGAATAACCAATATCAAGGGTCTTATTTAAATCAAATGTTAATAAAAAAAAATAAAAATTATTATGTAACACAAAATCAAGACGGCTCTAACCATAGAGACAAGTAGATAAAACAATAAATAAAACAAATTGACTTATTTGACAATTAATTCGTGTTTTGTGATTAGATTATTTAAATTGAATTGAAGTAATTGCTCTTAAAGTAAGTGATGATGTGCAGGTATGGTCACCGGCAATGTATTTTAGTTAATATAATATTCATCCAAGACAAAAAATTAGTAAATCCATAGGTTGTACAACTATTCGGCGATATAAAGCAAACCAGCATATTAAGGATTTGCTGCTAACAGGACAATCCAAATCAGACATTGATGATGACAATAAGTTGAATGTGTTATTAGTGCAAGAAGAAAATCTTTAAATTTCCTCATATTAAGCAACAATGATCATGGTATTCCTCAAAAGTCTATTATTAATATTGCAAAATCAAAGAAGTGGAAAGCTTTCAAAACTCATTTCATTCATGAGATGGTTGAAGATAATCCATACGTCAGTGTGTAGTTTTATGAAATTCTAATGGAGATGATTAGCGCCTATCTCAATTTTATTACCAGTATTTAGTTTCGGATGAAGTCATGTTTCATCTCAATAGCATAGTAAATAGGCACAACTGTCAAATTTGGTCAACAGACAATCCGCATTAAACACCAGAGGGTCATACTCAGTATCCCCAAAAAGTTGATCAATTTATGTGCCAGTATTGTTGGCAATCAGATAATCAAACTATTTTTCATAGATGGAAATTTAAATCAAGAGTGTTATCTGCATTTATTAAGAAATGAAATTGTCCCAGCTATTGCAACTTTGTTTCCAAACACAATTGATCCGTTAATGCCAGGTGAAAATATCTGGTTCCAAAAAGATGTCCGGAATTATCCTGATGAAATAGTTTCAAGATAGATCAGCTGAATAGTCTGCTCATTCTCTCGAGTTGACGCCGCTTGACTTCTTTTTGTAGGTGCACTTGAAATGTAAAGTACAAAAACAGACTAGGCTAGCTAGACGAATTGCGACATCGCATAATAGAAAATATGCCTCAAATTTCTACACATATTGTTCAAAATACTGTGAGAAATTTCAACGATCACTTAGGCCATCGTCAGTTAGTGAATGGAGAACATTTTGAACATTTATTAAATTAAAATCATTATTGTGGTTAGAGCTATCTTGACTTAGTGCTACATAATAATTCCTACTTTATTTTTACTTTTTCTTACCCTATATGAAATATAGGTGAAAGAGAAAGTATTGTTTTCTCTAAAATTATCAATGTCCAGTTTTTAGCGAAAATACACGTTTTCGGTCCCCTGAGTTTGAAAATCATGTTTTTAGAGACTGATTTGTCTGTGAATAGAATATCTTAAAAACTAAATCGTAGATACACAAAATTTTATATTTAAGTTTGCAGCCGCTCACACCATAACAATTTGATTAAAATCAAATAACCATTGGATAACTCGTCCGACCCGAAATCGGGTCTAACGATTTTTTTAAAATTTAATATTTTTAGCCAACTAATGCCCATTCATACAATCTAAGCAGTTTCTCACAAAGATTTTCATAAATCGAGTAACCGAAAGTACCTTTTCTGTTAGCTATAAAACTAAAAGTCCTAGGCAAATGAAAATTTATAATTGAGGTCATAATTACCCTTGTTTGTAAAATCAATAACTTGGTTACAATCAAAGAACCGGAAGTACCACTTTATTGCTATCATTTTTAGATATTTGCCGTATTTTTAGTTTTTCAAGATTCTCTTGAAATTGGCTCAAACAATTTTTTTAAATTTAATATACTTAGTTATTTAATTCTGTTGTATATGAAGTAAGCAGTTTCTCTAATAAATTTCTGAAAATCAAGTAACTAGAAGTACTTGAAGTAATTGTGAACAATATATCTCAAAAACTAAATATCGTAGAAAAATTAAATTTTGTATATAAGTTTTTTACCTTCTTGGCATAGAATGGCAAAAGTTTAGTTAAAATCTAATGACTAAAAGTGCCATTTTGTTCTCGCAATTTTTAAGTTCTTTGCGATTTTCTCAAAAACTGCTTTTACAATTTTTTTAAAACTTACTAAGTTTCTAACGCCTTTGATGCCCTTTTACATAAACTTTTAGGTTTCTGTAAAAAAATGCATTGAAATATGTTAACCAAGAAAATCTCTGAAATTAAGCAGTGTTTTGCATGTCTAGTAATTTAGATTTGTGACCATTGCAATTGTCAATCCCAAAACAAATGTATTTAATATTTTAATCATTTGTGGACATCATATGCATATTATCTATAATACATAAGAGAAAGTCATGTGTTGTCTTACACCAGATTTTTTTATTAACATTAGATTAAATAAAACCCAGAATTGAAAAAATTTACACGGTGTTCCATTTTATAAAGCAACGAAGTCATTTCCAGCTCAACTGGAAGTGCAAAAGAAAACGAAATACCATTAATAAATTCTTTAAATGCTTACACATTTTGAAAAAATCATTGGGCAATATTGAAGGTAACTTACCATTCCGGGGCTTTTTACTTACCCTGTATGTATAAATTCAGAGCCTTGAAAAATGTTTATAGTAAACTGAAATCTTAATAGATGACAGGAATTACTTTTACTCTGATATTCTCTAGAATTCAATAATGTATAAGAAAAAATTTAATTATTTGCTATTAAATTTTTACTTTAATAATTGAAGTTGAACTTTTTGCCTAAACCTTGTTAAAGGTTCGCATCATATACTTATTAATATCTTCAATACTTGTTAATTTTCTGCCTGGAAATATTTTCTTTCGTTCAATTCATTTACACAAACAACTTGGTAAGCTTAGTTATTAATTTATTATAATTCTCCTTAGTCTAACATTTAATTGTTTTTATATCTTTAGCACCTGTTGATAGCTAATTGTTACTTATAACTGAAACATTAATTAATGTACTGCAAATTTTAATAGCAAATAATTTTAAAAATGTTCGGAAAGGAATTTTAGAAAAATTTTTAGGAGCGACCGGGGATCGAACCCTAGCTTCCAGATTTGTACTCTGGCATGTTAACAGTGGTTAACATGCCAGAGTAAAAATCTAGTAATGACCAGAGTACAAATCTGGAAACCCAGGTTCGATCCCTGGTCGCCTTTCCGAATACTTTCATTCTCTATTTGTCTGCTGTACCGCAATTAGGTATTTTGAGCCGTGTATTAGTTCTTCATTCTACAGACCACAATTAATACTTTTAACAATTAATTTTTGTTTTGAGGTGAGCAATATATTCACCCCAATGTCATGGATACACTACTAGAAGTAAATAGGATTTATTATTGACCCGGCAGCACTCACTATATGAGCATTTTGCTCATGCGTTTGAAATAATTGTTGTTACATAAAAAGTATACATCACAAGAATTTGTCATTTAGTCTAGTTGACTTTTATGTCTTTCGAAACATAAAAGCAAATAATCAAGCACTCTTCAACTCAGTTCGGTAATATGAAAATTTCTCTCATTGTGCGAGGGCTTGTGTTGATAAAGTATATATAGGATAGCAATGCTATACAGCTGGGAATTTTTACATTTTATGCCTAATTATTTATAGTAGTTGCATAAAAATAACTACAAATCATATTTAAACAGTTCACACTTTTAAAAAAGAAGATTTATAATTTGCCTATTATCAATACTAACATTTAAAGAACATAATTAGTCAATAAATTCACTTTCTTTCTATGTCAAATAATGAGTTAGCTGTAAAATAACACCCAATGAGAGAAATTCTTACACACGAGTGATGGCATAATTTCAATGCTCGCAAGTGCTGTTGGGTTAATAAACAATACTCCACTACATCCAACTGCAATGAGTTTTGAACTAAAAAATAAAATGAAATTACCCACAGTGTATTCAAATAAAATTGACGCTTGCTTCATAGTTGACATCTTGCCAGACCAATATTTGTAGGCTATATAAAAATAGCAACCAGCAACATCGTTGCATACCCAACTCAATTTAACCTCAGATCTTATTTCAAAATTGATTGACATAGTAAATTTTAGATTAAAAATTTCTTTTTCAAATAATTCATTTTATTTTTATTTAAGAATCCTACTAATGAAAAATATTTTAATACGGTTTTCACTAGTTGACTAGTCAAATCACTTTTTCTAATAAATTTATTAAATTTTAAATTATAAAACACTAGTAAAATTAGAATGTAAACAAGAATAACACAGTTGCCATAATATCCAAAGTTAATTCTCAATTTAGCAAATCCTTCACTAAAATTTGAATTTCATTTTATAGATTAATTATAAGCTTTTACAAAAAATTGTATTATCAGTTTAACTTTAAAATTAATTATATATTTGCGTGACAATTTCTTTTTCATTATTCAAAAAGAAATTTAAAAAAGTTATATCTACAGAAAAATGTTATTACTATTACATAAAAATTATACTTCAAATTCGTAAAAAATATTTTTATCAAATGCATCACCCCTCAAATATCTATAATTATTTTCGATGAATTAAATGAAATACCAAATGGAAAAACTGCATAGATGACAATGGATGATAAAGACTATATTATAAATTTACAATAAATATTATTACACCGATACAAAACATGCTAAGAAATATTACACTGGTATAAGAAAATTTGTCATATTAAATTTCTGTATTAGAACAGTAATTCCAGCATAGAGTAAGATACAAACAGCATTAGCAAGTTACACACAAACAAAACAAGAATTTATGTAATTATCATGAAAATTATTACACAAACTGAAGAAGTAAGCAAATCACGGATTAGAACAATCTGCAAACCTGATTGTTTATTTTATATTAAAATACGTATTGTAAAAAAGTGAAAATTAATCACTTAAAATGTTTTACATGTTACTTATTATGACCTAACAATGCCGTGCACATGCTATATGTTGATCCATCATGTTTGGATAGCAACATAATTGAATTGTGTACTATGAATCAATAAATTTATTTTCAAACAATCTTCAAATAAAATTTCAAGGATTCTTACAGTACAGGTTATACTCAAATTTGGCTATATTATTTCTTAAATATTAGCTAGCGATAATTAAATACTTATTTTACCAATGCCGATTGTGTATTTATAAATATGTAATTTTCAAAATAGATAACACCAGCTTTTTCTAATTTACTGTTATTTTATTGTAACACCGGTTTAGAAAATAAATTTGTGAGATGAATAATTTTATGTAATTAAAATAAATTATTTATTCTAAAGTCTGTCATAGATCTTTGTGCCAACATCACAACTATATAGTGTGACTTTGAACTATTGCTACAAAAAAGTACGTAAATGTGGCTAACTGAAGTTGATTGATAACATAATAAAATAAAATAGAGCCCTTTTTGAAAAAAAGAAAAAATATTCACTTTTTGAGAACCACATTATTATTTCAACTGCATGTCATCGAAATAAATATCTCCTATTGGTTTATTTATTAAGTTGTAGCAACTGTAATAGAATATTTCCTACGAACTAACATCTTTCAATACAAGCCAATGACCCACTTCCATTCATTTTTACTTTCTCTTACCTATATGAAATATAGAATAGAGAAAGTATTGTTTTCGTCCAAAATTTTCGATGTCAAAATTTTAGTGGAAATACACG
>JAHWXV010104035.1:0-11881 GCA_024586415.1 Phrixothrix hirtus
ATATCAGTAATGCACAGTACAAGATTCTAACAAAAACTAACCCTAAGAGAACTCAATTCGCTGCTTATATAGGAAAGATAATTCTAGAAACAATAAGAATGGAATATTAGAGAATATTACTCATAATAATGATGTAATGCTATGACTCATTGCTGACCTAATTGAATTCACAGACATAAATTACTGCAATGAGTCATTTGCTGATGACATCATCTATTTTATTATAAAGAAAACGTTCTAGATTTCTAATTTTTGTTAAAATATTTTAATTTTTAAAAGGGTAATTCACTGAAACTGAATCTAGAAATAACTGTTTTGGAGATCTGTGGAAAAAACTATTTCTAAAACCTCTAGTGGGCTGTAGTTCATAAATATTGTTGTTGCGAAAAAGGTTTGCAATAAAAATTATAGAAAATTTAGTTCTCTACGAGCTGATATCCAATCAATAGTTAATAAAATGTTTTGAGAAAAGTAGTTTTTGCAATTTTTGATATACTGTAACTCGTAAATTGTTACTCCTACAAAACACGTCTGTGACAGAAATTGAAAAGAATTTAGTGTTCTACAAGGTTGCCATTAGGTAATAATTTGCAAAAATTACTTTTTTCAAGTTTAACACGTAAACTGTTAATCCTATAAAATTAAATTTATAAAGGAATCTATAGAGAATTGAATGGTTAACAAAAAATGATGTTATCGTTTTCATCATATCAACAGTTCGCGAAATATTTACATTTAAATGTTCGTAGACATGGCGGTTAACACATATCACTGACCATTTTGCCAACTTGATAAAGCACTCAAGAAGCAGCCCAATAGTAAAATAGACATGATAATTTTGCAAAAACTGCTATTTGGGTAATTAGCAGAAGATCTCGAGAGTCTTTACTTGATTGAAAATGTTTAAGACTCCTTTCTACCAGTTCTAAGAGAACCCCAACGCAATCAGATCAAAAGCAATATGTTTGTTTTAGGGACGAGGCAAATAAACAAGATCACATGATCACTTGATCTTTTACATAAAATCTTATTCTGTTTTATGTACGAGTAATATAAGAATTGTTGTATAGTTATTTTTACGTAAGGCATTGCTAGAAGATAGAGATTACTCACCCTCAGTGTCAGTGAGGTTAGGTCAGATATAGACAGAAATATTAAGAAACTATTCGCATTTCCTTGTACGAGGGTAGTTCAATAAATCAGGTATAAATGAAGCAAGCAGTTGCTTTTATTATTGTTTTCCCACGCGGAAAATGACATTTAATGAGAACGCGAAAATCATCTTTTCCATTCTAGCGAAACTAATACAAGTTGTTTACTTTATGTGGCTGTCAAACACAAACTAATCGGCAGGTGTTCTTAACGCTATATTGAGGAATTTATTTTAACAAAATAATATTGATTTAACCTAACTTATTGAACTAGCCTCGTACATATGTATTCTTACAGTTTTAACTGTACCAACTGTATATACACAATTATATTTCATATTAAGAACTTATTTAATATTTGTTTCGTTTTAAACACTGTTTCCATTCTAAGATATTTTAATACATTCAGACTAAATAAATATTACGTTTAACAAAATATTAATAAGAATTAGGGAAAAAAACAATAAGCATACTCTTGTTTTGTTTATGAAAAACCTACAAAACGGAATGAAATCTTGTGGCTGCAATTCGACTACCAGAGACTGTGTATGAAGAAAGTGGTGTAACAGAAATATCTGACTATACTTTATACGGTAGAAACCAAATAATTTGCTACGTTTTGGGCAAAGGATGCGACTAATTACAAATGACTAAAAAATAAACATTTGGTATAGTCATGTTTATGATGTTCCACGCCATAGGAGGCCGACAATGTTAGCTTCTTCGTGCAGTATGTGGGATTTTCCAACTCCTGAAGAAATGGAAATGCAACAGATTACAGCACATTGGCGGTGTAACCGGTTGCGTATAAGTTGCCGTCACTGAAGACCAAGTGTGATATGTTACCATAACCATAACAAATTCCACATTAGACTCCTAGTACGTTCCACAAAAAAATGTTTAACTTTTGCATTCTTCACGCATCCGCTTGACCCTTCTACGGCCGTCATGGGCTAACCAACAAAATTGAGACTCGTCACTGAACACAATTCGCTCTTTCGTTGCTCCATTCTAGTTTACGGGCACGGTGAAGTGGGATCAGAGGAAGACACAAAAATGGACGGTATGAATGCAGTCCATAAGATTTTATCCAGCGATAAACAGATCATATTGACAATCTGTATTCCACACCTCGCATCTAGTCTATTGCAATTGATCGAGTTGTGGCCAAAAGTCAACAACCTTCTTCACTATTGTAGTTCCCCCGGGACTCCCAGATCTAGGGCACCATTGTTAAACCCCTTCCTCAGACCATCTGGACCAACATTTCACCACCGTTGCAATATCACGATTTACACAGTCAGCGATGTCTCTAATTTAATTCCCTATAATTTTACACGTTGACGAACTCTTGGCATCCTTAAATATTCATAAGGCAATAGTGAACAAACAATTCACAAAATTGACAGTTATTACACACCGATTGTTTTATTTCATAAAATTTATTGTTAATGTGCAAACAAACAAATTAAAAAAGACCAGCAACAACCGATAGACAGATTTTATTCAAAATTTAATCATTACTTTGTTTCATCAAAATAGGCATTTTCTGAAACTTTCATTAAAGTTGATCATCAACTTCCATGTGTTGCAATTTTTATATAAGTCAGTATATATGGCTCATCGGGCACGCCGGATTTAATTCTAAAATGAAACAGTAAATTATTATTTAATTGGAATATGCAATATTATGTCTCTCAAATGGCTTCCGCGGCTGTGTTGGCGCATACTAACTTTTTCGAGTACGTTTTCGAACAGCTTTTCCAAGTCAGTTGGCTCAATTTCAGCAATATGGATTTCTGTTTTAAGTTTAGAAATTGTTCGTGGTTTGCTAGCACAAAACCCCAAACGAAAACCTAGGATGGCGCCAGGTCGCAACATCTGGGCAGCCAATTAACGTTGTCTGAACTAACCGATGGTTTCTATTGCTGAATACTAGATCAGTATCCTGTTGAAATTACATTTCTTCGAGGTCCATATCGTCCAATTGATCCCACAAAAAGTTTGATATCATGTCGCGATATCGTCTCCATTTACAGTTAAAACTTCACCGAACTTATTCTCAAAAAATAACAGTTCAATTACACTGCAGCCCATAATTTGTAACAAAAAGTGGCTGTTTGTGAGTGCATCAGTTTTTCATGAATAGATCGAGAATTTCTATTGGCCTAAATTTGACAATTCTGCTTATTAACAAAACCATTTAAATGAAACCCATCATCGCTAAAGATGATATTTTTAACAAAATTGTTATTCGGTGTTTGGTGTTCCATCACACAAACAGCGAATTGTCTCCATTGCAAATGGTGTCGTGGCTTAAGATCCTCAATTAGTTGAACTTTGTAAGGGTGGAGGTGAACGTCTTTAGTGAAAATTCGTTGCTACAATGATGTGTTGTGTTCCTGGAATCTCATCAGTACTTTCACTGGCGACCGCACAGGACGAGTACATGGCACAGTTTGTTTGGCCATGGCTGAACCACTTATCTCAAATATTTTTATTCATCATCGAATGGTGGAATCATTAAAGTGAAATATAGATACCAATAGTTCCATGAACTTTTCGAAGTCTGCGTAAAACTTTCGCCAAATTTCTATTGTGTTTTAACAATACCATTACATTGTTCTTTTGTATAGAGATACACTTTTAATAATCTCAATGACTGCAAATGACGAATGTCAAACGTTAGGGTTGACAACTCAAATTTAAATTCGACCCAATGGGCCACCCGTTATGTAATTCTTTTCAGTTAATTTTACACGATACTTTATACGTATCTTAAACGTATCCGGCATTTGAATTTTAAATAATTTGCTGGTTCAGTTGTTTTGGCAAGGAGTGCTTGATGTGGCATCACTGTGCAATATTTGCAAAAACAAAAACGTAAAATTACATCCAATATCACTTGTTTTTATTTTACAGCAGGTTATATAATACACTCACTTTCATGTTAAATGTACCACCCATTGAAAATAAGTTTTGGGCTTTGAGATTTTGCTAAAACAATGCTTTATTATTTTACCAAAAAACAAGTAACAATTACAAAGAAATATTAAGTTTAAAAAAAATTAATAATGAGTAGCATCATCACAGACTGCAATGCACGCATTTACTTGCCATAGTATGCTTAGTAGCAGATGATTTATGTCCTTCTGGGGTATCTCGCTTCATGCAACCTCGAGTTGGTGTCCGCAGGTCATCCAGGTTGTCAGAGGCTCTCGGCAATAATCTTAGTCGCCGAACCATCAGCTCCCAAACATGTTCGATCGGTGATAGGTCAGGTGACCTTTCAGCCCAAGGCAACATTTGCAAAGGTGCTTGCTGGAGGTATCTTCTCGTAACATTAACAGTATGCGGTCTTGCATTATTCTGTCGAAAAATACCATTTGGCAATGTCTGCATGAATGGTACTAACACTGATTCGAGGATATTATGAATATAGCTGTGAGTATTCATTGTACCTGGGATGACAACAAGAGGTGATCTTTGTCCAAAACATGGTTATTACTGTTATAAATTTTGTCTTTCCCTTGATATCGTCGTATCCGCTTGCGACCATTACTCTTCCACAAGCAAAATCTCGATTCATCACTGAAGACGATGTCATTCCATTGTTAATTGCAATGCCGCCTTCCTTGACACCAAGCAAGTCTAGCGACTTTTTGAGGTCCAGTTAGAGAAAGCCGTTGGAATGGACCGTAGGATTCTAGGGCAGAAGAAGAAATTATTTTGTAAATTGTTGCCATGATTACATGGCGGTTAACAACTCTCATCCAATCTACATCGATAGAACTCGTTTGTAGCCATGTGTCGAAGAAGTCGGTCTTGGCGTACACCACTGCTATAAGGAGGCCTACCAGATGGACGATGTTGCTGAACGCCTTCCGCCGACCAAGCAGACCGTATTCGTGCGACAATACTAATTTCACCTGCTTCTTTCATTTCGATAATTCTGCCTCTGGAAGAAATTTAAGCGTTGTGGTACTGGAGGCATTTCAAAGTGCTGATTGTGTCAAAAATCTCACAATAACGAAATCTATTCGGTAGACATTGTTTTATCTCTAAGCAACCTATGGTTAAAATTTGTGACAAAACCATGATTGAATGGTTTTTATTGAAACTGATCGTTTAATACATAATAATATAGAATCGTTTTACCAAACTCTCAAACCCCTACACTTATCTTCAATGGATCGTGCATTTCATATGAAAGTGAGTGTATAAGGATCTGTTGTGTAAATTCCATCAATGATCTAAAATGCAATATTGATTTATAATTAATTTTTAAAACATTATTGTAGAATGCTACAAAGCTATTATGAAGTAGAAACATTTACAAACAATTTTTGAATGTTTAACCACATCTTAATTGTAAATAGAGTATAACGCTACTATAACGAATTCGTAATATAACGAATGTTCGCATATAACGGACAAAATCTCAAGATCTGAACTGATTTACATTTATTAACGTACATTTTACGGTTGCTTTTAATGAACACATTTATAACGAACGCTCGGAAAAAACGAACACTTCGATTATTGTAAATTAAATTTTACGATCTTTTATAACGAACATAATTTGAAAAGACTGACTAATTTTGAGAATTTATCAACAATGAAGATAAATAAACTTATTTACTTGCATTAGACAAACAAATATGCATATTGATAAGGGAGTTTTAATATACACGTCAAGAATTTTGTCAGATTTGTAAAGCTTATCGCTCATTTGTGAAATGCGGTGCAGCGCGCCGTTATTTTGCGCCAACTTATGCGTGGTTTTACGCTTACATAAAGTTATCTTTAAATGAGATCCGTACAATTTACTCCCCTGTTCGAAGGTCACCGAAATCGTCAAATCTTTAGTATAGGTTTTGTAAATCTTATCACTTAATTAATCACGGCACAACACCGCAAGATGTGGAGAAAAACGTTGCATGAGGTTTATTTCATGTATTCAAATTTAAATTCGTATGTGCCTACAGTGCTGCACGACAAAGAGAAGTAATAGGAATTATAAATGTAAAATGCCCTGCGAAGAATTTCACTTTTCGTAATTTAGTTGGCCTTCGATTATCTTCGGTAGCTCACACATTTTTCACTTAAAGTCAAGTTTATGCTTCACTTTTCCGCATTTAAATAAGCGACTAGCCTACTTTTCCACTCACACCGAAGATAAATTATTTGCACACGAGTTTACACAAATCTGTACCCGGTTTAAATTTGTAGCTCGTTTAAGTGCATTAACGTGCATTTTGAATGGTTCTGTTACAGTGAACAATCGCTTATAATGAACAAAATTCTTATAATATCCAAGTTTGTTATAACAGAGTTATACTGTATTGTGTAAAATTTCATGCATCCTTTCCAGTGTCGTCGAAAAACTAAAAATTATGAATGTAATTTTGGTCTGTGTATATTAGGTCGTAGAATTTCTAATCTACCCTCGTATAATGTTCATTTCTAAAACATTTCTTTCATTTTTCATTTCTGAAGAAATATAACAATAGGAACCTATTTCAAAAATACTTTTAATTTTTCTTAATAAATTCAATCGTATTATACTTATGTCGCATAATTTATTTAGCATTCTTAACGAATTAATCATATTTTTGAATAGAAGCGCACAAAGCTAATTAAATGATCTACTTAATTTAATATCTGTATAAGAAGCGAATCACATTTTTCCAATTAATTATAAAATATACTGTTTTTAAACAATCGAGTTTTTTAATTCATTACGCGATACCTAAAAAATGTTGTACGTTAAATACCGCGACTTTTGTATCGATTAAGTAGTGTTGTAGTGTATAATAAGTTGATTAAAAATCAATTCGTTTAAATATGATAAGTTCCCTTGAAAAATATATATAGGATAAACAAGAGGTAAAACTAGTGCATTTTAATAAAAATTAATCTATACGATTTATACTACGCTGTATATCAATTATTAAAAGGTTGAATAGGACAATTGGTAACTGCATACTTAAAGTACGATTAATTTTTTAAAATGAACATTTATTTCTGTAATTATGTCAACATTTTCATTGAATTTCTGTGGAACAATGTGCCATTAGAGTCTTATAACATCATTAATGCGTTAAATGTTAAAAGCAATCAAATTTTAAAAACGTAATACAAAATCGATATAAAATTTTAAACTAGTTTTCTCTTTAAACTGTGATTTTTAATGATAAATATTGGTTACTTAATTCGGCCGAATTTAAGAAATGCGAATGCGACAGGTAATTTTAGTGAAATTTTATTATCGCGAGCTTTAACGGCAGCAGACAGGCTACAGGTAAAATTGCTGTCGGTTTTGTTTTTGTAGGTAGAATGATAGATAGAAAAACAGATAATATAGCCGAGATTGTTTAAAATTTGTTAGGATTATATCGACAGGTAGGCCTAAGTATGCAGTTGTTTAACGAAAAGTTTAAAAGCCAAGCTTCGAAGAGCAGAATGTTTCGAGTAAAGTTCTATAGAATTTTTAATTTTTCTTTCATACTTGATCCCTCGTGAATGTTAATCCCGAGTCTGCCTAATCCTCTGCTTCCCGTCTCCGAACAGGCCAGAGTCCCTCTAATCCCTGCTTCCCCTAATTCCCTACCTTTGGCTTAATCCAGCTTTAACCAACCCACCATCAGTATACTATCACATCCGAATATCTCAAAGCCATATGGACGTCCGAATGCATACCTGCTCTAGCCGTAGATGTTTTCGGGTCGGGGTGTACTAGGATGCAGCCGTTTCATCAATCATGAGAAGATAATCTGCTTAACGCCGCGCAATCCGTTTCAATCCAACTGGCTGTAGGGACCGGGGCGAACGAAGTTCGAGCTCAACATCCCGCTAACGGATAAACCGAATTCGCCGCTGCGATCCCTTTATTTACTTCGTTATTTTAAACTTTTCAAATTCTTATAAAAAATTAACACCACTTACCGCTATTAGTAGATTTGGAGTGATCGAGTTCGTCCTTGGTAGAAGGAGGTGACAGGATTGATTCGTGAGATGTTGCAGAACGGGGAGCAGCGGGGGTGCCGGCCCTTTCGGCCGATTCTCGATTTGAACCCCCCGTGGTCACGGGCGTAGAAACCGAAGGCGGCGTTCTGCAACCCCTCGTCAAGGCCATCGCTTGACTCTGCAAATATATAACATACGTTTTAACTCACGTAGCAGACAATTATAAATCTCGCCAGTTGACTGGTCAGTTCTGTTGCCAGCGCGTTTAATCTGGGTTAAGTGGGGTCAAAAAGCTACAGAATTCCTGAGCGTAATAGTTATCAGCCGTTTGACGGGCCCTCGTTCGTGGTTTCTACGACAATAAGAGGCCCCTAAATAACCCTATCACTACAAGCTCTTCTAACCTCCCTTCGTTATAATACACTCTCTGAAGTACCCGACTTAGATATATAAGAAGATCTATAGTACTGAATAAGCCGGGATGACTCATAATTTTCTTAATCCGAAAATAACAAGCGTACAAACCGTTTCTACATTCAAGCACTCTTTATAACTGAAAACTGACGATATTGTTAAACAGCCTACAAGAACCTCGAATATTCCCCTAAAATTTACTTTATTAAATTAATTAAGAAATATTGCATTATCATTAACGTCAATAAGTATTTTCATTCTATTGTCCCAATTTTATATTTATTACGAAAAATTCTAAAATCAAAATACAATTACATCGCGTCACCGAATATAAATACATGCCACAAATTAAACCACATGTTGAACGATCCTATTACATACTTAGTTTCGCCGACTAAATTAACTGACCTATAAAATTTGTACCCCTTCTTAACGGCATTATTCTAAATCACACATTAGGTACTCAAATTTTGTGTATCAAGAAATGACTTTACTGTCATTTCCTTTCACTTAAATACACTACGCAATAAATCCTGTCGAAAATGAGATGCAACAGTTTGCTTACACATACACATGTATGTCCACTATTGATTTGAATTATTTAATATTTAGGGGATGAAAAATTAAGTGCAAATGTATAAAAGGTTCCCAAAATTAATTTTGTATTATAATTTTACTATCTTCCTTAAATTTCTGAATTTACATTAATCATGTTTAGTGATCACTTTGCGACTTTGAAATAAAGAGTATTTATCTTAATTTTTTAACTTATACTTTTAAAATTATCCATAATAAATAAAATAATTTATATACTCCAGTTCTATTTTGTGATTCAAAAAGTTGTGTAAACGTAATGTAACGAAGTTTTTAACGACCCCGACTGGCATATTTTCTTCAAGCAGAGGCTTAAATGTACTCTAATGTGCATTGCAGGAAGTAGGCGAGGTATTAAATTAAGGCGTTTTCCACAATAAAATAGTATGTTGTGTCATATTTTTAAAAAAATGGAAACATGTCACCAGGTCACAAGATATTAATATAAAACGTTTTTCAAAAAATTCTACATAATATATATGCATTCAGTACGAAATACATCACACAAAACGAGGAATGTACAAATAATAGACATTTTAGGCGAAATACTACGCAAGTAACTTATTTGCACTTTCTAATTTGGTATTAAAAATACTATAAAGAGACACAGTTTTCGAATTCTGGGTTCGATCCTCAGTCGAGAAATAATTTTTTCTAATTATGACCTAGTGTTGAAATACTATTTGTGAAAACACAAATCCAGTAAAATTTATCACTTTGTTTGATAACTTCCAAGGTAACTGAAAATTTTATTCGAGGAAATTGATTGATTTTTAACAGAATTTCAACATTTCGCCCATAGAATATTAGTGCCCGAATGAGCCCCTACAAAGTGTATGAAACGTTGAAATTCTGTCAAAGTTTGATTCGCCCCTTACGCACACTAATTTTGACCGTGAACATCCTTCTTCTTAGTCTTTCCCTTTTTCAATTTAAACACACCGCCACATTTGCTAATCTTATTTTTCACTAATTGCCCACAAACATACATTTCTAACTTATTTTTAGTTAAAGAAGTAATTTAATATTAATTCTTCATTTAACATAATAAAACGTTAAAGCAATAATTTTAATTAACACTTGATCGTATGTTTTAAAAACATACGATAACTTTGTTAAAACCAGCTTCGAGGACGCACTTTCATATTTAACGGTTCGTTCCTGTTCAATACAAGCTGTACCAAATGAAAACCTTAAAAGTGCTATTAATTTTATATTGTAACAATTAACAAGAAATCATAAATATCATTTTTCGAAGTGGTCTCCATGACGTTGAATGCAAGTATTCTACCGCTTCCGAAATGCAAGGATGCCATGCTTCTTTAGGTGGTGACTGTAACCACTCATGATATCTTGGATAGTTTGAATTGTCAAACGGATTGTATGCGGTCGGACGCTGTCATACTGTAATAATAAACCTGAAGTCAGAAGTCCTTGTCATTATCCGAACACATGGAAATCACTAGGGGCGAGGCGTTGTGAATAAGGTAGGTGTATTAGACATTCAAATATGATACCTTGGATAGTTTGAATTGTCAAATGGGATGTATAAGGTCAGACGTTGTCATGCTGTAATAATACACTTGACGTCAGAAGTCGTCGTCGTCGTTCGAAATAAATTAAAATCACTAAGGGCGAGGTCTGGTGAACTAGATATCCTGGATAGTCTGAATTGTCAAACGGGTTGTATACGGTCGGACGTTGTCATGCTGTAATAAATTCAAGGGAGAAGCTGTCGTCGTCGTCCGAACACATGGAAGTCACTAGGGGCGAGGCGTAGTGATTAAGGTTGTTATATTAGACATTCAAATTTGATGACATGGATAGTTGTAATTGTCAAATTGCCTGTATCAGATCGAACGTTGTCATACTGTAATAATACATCTGAAATCAGAAGTCCTCGTCGTCGCTCGAACATATGGAAGTCACTAGGGGCGAGACGTGGTGAATAAGGTAGTTGTATTATACATTGAAATTCAATACCTTGGATAGTTTGAATTGTCAAATGGGCTGTATGAGGTCGGACGTTGTCATGCTGTAATAATGCATATAAAATCAGAAGTCCTCGTCGTCGTTCGAAACACATTGAAGTCACTAATAGCGAGGTCTGATGAACTGGATATCCTGGATAGTCTGATTTGTCAAACGGGTTGTATACGGTCGGATGTTGTCATACTGTAATAACCTCAAGTCAGAAGTTGTCGTCGTCGTCCGAACACATGGAAGTCACTAAGGACGAGGCGTGGTGAATAAAGTTGGTGTATTAGACATTCTAATTTAATATTATGGATAGTTTGAATTGTCAAATGGGTTGTATAAGGTCGGACGTTGTCATGCTATAATAATACACTTGAAGTCAGAAGTCCTCGTCGTCGTTCGAACAAATGGAAATCACTAGGTGCGAGGCGTGGTGAATAAGGTAGGTGTATTAGATATTCAAATTTGATACCTTGGATAGTTTGAATTGTCAAACGGGCTGTATAAGATCGGACGTTGTCATACTGCAATAATACACTTGAAATCAGAAATCCTCGTCGTCGTTCAAACACATGGAAGTCCCTAGGGGCGAGGCGTTGTGAATTAGGTAGGCGTATTAGACATTAAAATTTGATACTTTGGATAGTTTGAATTGTCAAACGGGCTGTATGAGGTAGGACGTTGTCATACTGCAATAATACACTTGAAGTCAGAAATCCTCGTCGTCGGTCGAACACATTGAAGTCACTAGGGGCGAGGCGTGGTGAATAAGGTAG
>JAHWXV010104083.1:0-12639 GCA_024586415.1 Phrixothrix hirtus
GCTGTTAAGTGGCAGTCCATGAAAAAGGTACAAATACCCGACCCGCTGATAGACGATAGTCCACAAAACGGGTACTAATACCTGTCCCGCTCATAATGTGCATAGATTTTTGTATGCAACAATTTAACTTACATTGTTTCTGTTTGAAATACTTTTAAATAATCCTAATTTTAATTTCTAATTTACTGGTATTTCCTTATAATTTTGAAGTATTTCAGACACAAAGTTACACCTGTTATTTTAGAACCAACTGCTTTACCCGAATTTTGTTCTTTAAATAATCAAGTTGATACATCCTTAATTGTGAATGGAAAAATGTAAATATTTCATGGAAAATACGCGTGGATTGTTTCGTTAGGATCAAAAGCATACAATGAACTGCATTTGTTTACAGACTGGTTAAAGTTTGTTTCACTTTACTAAATTTGGTCCTATTTATCAGCGACGAAATGGAAAAATCGTCTTCTTTGTTAAAAATTATATCTACATGATAAGCTTCTCAGCTTTTAAATTTCTAAATGTCTATCCTAAACCTAACATGGCATTAGGTCGAAAAACTCCAATTAAAGTTAATGGTGTAATAAATACGTCAAGCTGCCAAACATGCCTGTTCTACAGTAAGTACTTTGTTATGCAAAAAGATGAACGCAGTTTTACAGTATTGAGATGGGGTACAATTCTTCAAGAATTTTCAGGTGGTCCTGTGAACTTAAGATCTGCATTTAGATATATCTACGGAAACGTCTATTTTTTTAATAAAGGCGCTGTTTTTACATACAATGAATTTAAAAGGTTAAAATTGAGTGCAAATAAAAAATATTTAGCTACGTTTAACTTAATTTGTCCTATTGAAAGTATTTTACAACAAATACAAAATCTTTTACTTCGCTTGTTGAATTTATAGGTAGAATAGTATAGTAGTTTTGAAAATAATTGGGATATTGATGTTGAAGATGGCGATGATGATAATGCACATAATTTCCTTTTTAAAATTGAAGCGGGGAAGGACAAATATGATTTTAATTTTAATGTGAGTTTATATGATGAGAATGACGAAGGCAATTGATGATCCAAATAGATCTATTTATACAGCAAGCAAAGAGTCTAAACTCTACATTAAATCTTAGTGATTATGGACAAAAAGAATACGAAACAAGTTTAGTGGAGGATGAGGTTTCATGCAAAAGAAATGCATGTAACAATAAACGAAAACAAAATTCAAATTCATAACATGATCGTGTGGTCATACGCCTATAGACAGGCAAGCGAAGGTAATTGGGAAACAACGGTCATAGGTAGAATTAGATTTAAAGATAGAATATGTAGATTCGTGAAACTCCTTGATAGAATTTAAAAAACGAACACAGATTTCGTATTTTCTAGGAACGTATGCGGAGAGAGGAGGAGGAGGAGGAAACAGGTGAATATATACTATAATAAACGATTAACGGTGTTATTAGTAAATTGTTTCTACTTGTGCGTGTACGTAGTTTCTAACATGATCGAAACATACCAGCAGGAAATGGCACCACTACAGTTTGTATAAAATCATTTAAATTATTGATATCGATTAGCTGCAGAGCAAACTTTAATAGGCGGTTCAAGATATTCATTTGGAATGAATGATCCACTTCACAAAAAATATAACGAAGTTGGATATAGTATATATTTCGATTTAAAAGCTTGTTACTATAAACTTGTTAAATACTTAAGCAATAATTTTATTATTTTATGTAATTACGGATTTGAATTCAACGAGGTGCAATCCTTCGTAAAAGTATAATAATTAGACACAATCGAAATAATTACCTAGATTTCAACGAAAGTGACGTAAGGGCATTATTTACATTAAAATATATTACTAACTACAAAATAAAATTACTAAACGAAATAGCTTTGACGAAATCTCAATAATATTATTGTATATTTTGTGAATAACGATTGGGATCTGTCTTCACGTCCACAGAACGTGAACAGTTTAGATTATGAAGACAAATTTATTATATTTGTTAGGAACCTCTGAAACAAGAACGAATTATCATGTTTTAATTAAGCTGTATTTACTATTTTAAAATATAACAAATCGTTTATTTTACAACTTTGTAACGATTACCTCGTTCATAATTGTCGAAATATTGTTAATAGTAGTAATAGTGCTACCTAAGAGATGTAATATGAAATTAACTAGACATAAGAGTAATAATGCTATATCTAAGAATAGTGTTAGAAATCAGCACGAAAAACTGTTGCGTCTTAAACATAATATAGAAGTGTATGAAACATAGTGAAAAATACTTTTAGAAAAACTGGTACATCTTAAACATAGTATAGAGAGTAGGGGGAGATGGAGGTTTTGTGGCAATAAATTGGTCAAGGATGAATTCCAAGGCCATGGGTCAAGGATTTCTTAAATATAGGTCATAGGTCAAGGACTTTCTTAAATCTGAGTCATAGGTCAAGGCCGTTTGAGTCCAGGTCACGGATCCTTAATTAGGTCAAAAATTTAAGTCATAACTCCTACCAATAGACATAATTTGGTGCGACCTGTATTTTTATTCCTCCTACCCCTTCTTAGGTCAAACATGTTACTGTTTCGAATTAGTAGATCCATAA
This sequence comes from Phrixothrix hirtus, assembly GCA_024586415.1. Lineage (NCBI taxonomy): Eukaryota > Metazoa > Arthropoda > Insecta > Coleoptera > Phengodidae > Phrixothrix > Phrixothrix hirtus. The sequence continues at coordinate 2,614 of JAHWXV010104083.1, forward strand.
TTGGGTCAAGGATGTTCCAGGTTCTAACTACTAGATCCACAATTGGATTAAAGATGTTCAATATCTTAGGATACATTTAAGTGCCCTGTCCCCACTTTTGTCAACCACATTTTCGGCTAGTGTTTTTCAGATTTTAAACTTGTCTAAAAATCTTTATTGGAAAAGTTTAATTATACTGACGAAATAATAAAGAGATATCAATATAAAATATTTGATTGTACATATTTAAAGCAGTGTAATTGTTACAAATAATCATACATAAAGAATTTCACATATGCTTACATGGTTTGAATGCAAAAACTGTATATTCGAGGTATAATATATACATAATATACGAGGTATGACAATTAAGTAATGAGACTGATTTTTTTGCAAGATGTGGCAATCCCGTAGCTTGGGCAGGCGCTTCATCTTTGACCTTGATCTCTAAGCTACTTCTACTCCAAGCGGCACATTGATGCAGCTGCTCAGTTGTGAGTTGTACTGTAATAAGGAAACACATGTTTTTGTTTCTCGTTACAGAAATGGAATCGCGAAATATTGTACAATGGTATGTCATTTCTTTTTGTACTGAATTGGGTGAGAATGCGACGACAACTTACGGTAAGATTCAGAAGGCTTTTGGAAATGATGTTATGTCAATAGCTCAAGTTTTTCGTTGGGATAAAATGTTTTGTGACGGCAGAACGAATGTTGAAGATGAAGACCGCAGTGGACGACCATCAACCTTACGACTGATGTCAACATGTACAGGGTGCGTGAAAACGTTCGCAGTGGTGTTCAAAAGGATCACCCAGACCAAAAAAAGATCGCATGTTAAAATCAAAAGTGAAATGTAAGCTTGTGTGCTTCTTCGATTCCAAGAGCATTGTTAATAAAGAGTGGGTGACTCCTGGCCAAACAATTAACCAATATTTCTACAAAGAAATTGTGAAGACTTCGAAAGTGAGTTGTCCGTGTCCGTGTAAACATTGCTGATAATTGGATTCTTTATCACGATAATACGCCATCCCATACTGCACTATCTGTGAATCAATTTTTAACCTCAAAACGCATTTAAGTACCACCACAGCCACGTTATTCACCCGATACCGCCCCGTGCGATTTTTTTTTCTATTTCCAAGAGTCAAAATAGCGGTCAAGGGACTTTAGATTAATGAAAATTTATTTAATAAGAAACAGAGTTGTTATTTTTATGAAAAGATTAATATTTATTTTATCTTAACGAATGTAAATAAATTCGTATTTCATAAAACACATTGTTTTGGAACACATGTAATTAATAGCCTTTTATACTTGGCTTACTTTATTAGAAACATCTCCGCGAAATAGACAGATGTATTATTATGTACAAAAATTCTTACAATATTAGTTCACTGTATTAGGAAAAAACTGCTAGTTTCTCGTACTGTCAATGTAGTACCGAAATTTATTCTCAATTTTCTCTGAAAGGAGGATGAATAAATTAGGTTAACCACTTCATTGATATTAGCTAATATAAAACAAGTACAAATAATACATTGTAAAAAACCTAGCAATAAGACTTTTAAAAATAATATATCAACGAAAACCTTTGACACTGTTCATCATTATCGGAAACAAGGCAATTCAATACATTGTATACAATTCCTGTTTATAAGTTTTAATAAAGAATTAATATTGCAAATAAGTAATGGACTTATACTATAAAATAATTTAATTTGCGCGATAGCGGTCTTCAAAATAAATATAAAGATGAACTTTTCAAAATATAGCTGCGTCAAAACATATGATCGAAGTATGAGACTTGTAAATGAGTATATTGGAATAACAATTTTTATAAATTCTCTTAAATAAGTGTGATTTACTTGTTTATGAGATTTGATTAATTTAAAATATAATGAAATTTTGATAACTGTGCAGTTTAAGTATAGAATTAAATTTTATGGAGCAAAAACTGTTAACTTTTAGAATTAAAAATTGTTCGAATGCTTTTTATTTTCATTACTTATTATATGAATCATATTTTAAAACATTTATATTGCAAATTATATAACATGTGTTTTACAAATTCATAATCATAATTAATACTTATAGTTAAAAAATGGATTTGATATATATGTACATATAAATAATAAAATCGAACTCCATTAAATTTGAAATTATCATTTCCAGCTAGCTACAAGTAGATATGTAGTGTTATAATAAATAGAGGTAAAATATATTTTTAGTTTTTATTAAAACAAAATATTACAAAGGTAGAAAGGTTATTGTTTTTGAGGGCTCCACACATAATACATAAATGTTGGAAAATTTAACAAAAAGAACAAAACTGTTACTATCAAAATTGTACCGGTTTCTTTTTTAGTGCTTCTTACTAACTTAATTTCCATCGTTGTGCTCGGTCTAGTTAATTTTATAACGGTTGCAGTTGACAAGTCACTACTAATATTCGCTGTAAACAATGTTAATGTTCGAAAACTTTCTGTGATGTATTTTCGTAGCCGTAGTAATGTATAATGTCCAGCTCTATCACTACTTTGGAATGCGGTGGTACTAAACAATGTTAAGTAGATATATACCATGGAATACATGTTTAATGGACCATATCGTAACCTTGTCCTTGAAGTAGTAATTGTATAAAGTGACAATGGGGTGCGTGTTTCAGGTGTTCTTCGAGGGCTAAGTCAGTGCTAATCCACTTGCATAAGGTAATACCACAATAAAAATACTTGACGGTATCTTCTATTTGTGTGTAGTAGAAACTAGCTCCTTCTAATTGGACTGGTGGTATCGTACTTTTCCAATACACGAAGGTTATTAAGAGATCTTTAAAATTAATATAAAGATGATTTTTACAAATATAGATGCTTTGAGACACATGATCAAAGTGTGAATAAGTGAATTAGAGTAGTTATCGATATTTATAGGAGTTTGGTAGGAGAGAGGTTACGTGTATCAATCAATCTGAGTTACAATGTTCCTAATTAATTATGCAAAATGTCATGTGTTAAATTGGCCAATAATTGAGGTCAGTATGATGTACTTTTAACTGTCTGAACCCAGACCTAAGCTCAACTCATTACTAATCGAAAGGTTGCTGAACTCGGAAGATATTTGCCAGATAATCACCCGTTGTAGTGTTACAATTGACTTAGTTCGAACAACATGTGTTGGAATTGTCGTTGAATACCGTTAATGTAAATACAATAACCTTGATTGTGTGACCCCGGAACTATGCGTTACTAATCGAAAGGTTGTTGAATACAGAAGACGTTCGCCAGATAATCATTTGTTGTGGTGTTGCAACCGACTTACTCCAAATAGCAGGTGTTGGAATTGTCAATGATGGAGGTCAGTATGATGTAACTTAGACTGTGTAAACCTGGAACTTGGTTGATATGATGAACTCGTTCATAACGATAAGAATGTTGAAACGGGAAAGCACGCGCTGAATTTGTTTATCCCCACGGTCACTCCCTCTACAAAGTATTGTATATGGTCTGCGAACTGTTGTTAAAAAGCAATCGCTAGTATAGATTGTTTTAGTAAATATTCTAAACATGAGAAATTACAAGTATAGCAGTGTTCGTGGTAGAATATCGGGGGTTAGGTTGAGTATGTGTTCGTTCAAATCGGAGCAAACATGTACCGCCGTAACTTGTCGTTATAATGTGCAATAAAGATGTACCGCAAACCAAACAAATCAAGGTGCTCCAAAACATCGCATTTAAAGCGAGGGGTGATGGTGTCTTTGCGAAACATCCTTTCTTAGACCAGGGAATCGATTCTAAAGAAGACAAAAAGTTATTTTGTGCGGGGTTGGACATGATCAGTCAGCCATTCGATGCAGAAGGGGAGGGACAGGATTTACTTCTGCGCCTGATTATTGCAGGCAAAAAATACTATATACTATCCTTCTGTACAAGACAACCCCGTGCAGACCATAGGAGAGGACAGCAAGTTATCCCTTGACACCGACCAATTGATCAAGCAAATCTTTCAGCCTACGCAGAGCAGTGTACAAGAGCTGCACCTGCTAGAGGATCCTGAGGATTTGCTCGAGAAATTCGACGATCTTCGAAGATTAGACTCTCCAACGTCTCCGCTATTGTTTGAAGAAGAGCCGGGTGAGAAAAGGGTAGACAATGCACCATATCCTTTGTTGATATACGCCACACCGGAGGAGGATTCTGGATTGAAGTGGGAAGACTTCAAAAGGTCTTTTTCTCACCTGCGGCAGACGTCATACAAGAAGAAGAACAAGCACAACGTTAGAAAAAACAAGATGAACCTTAAGAAAAACGCCAAGAAGATCATGAAGATCCAAATGCGTCTATAGATGTTAGGCGGGAAGATTTCAAGGACCCTTTTCCTTTAGCTCATCACCGGCAAATAATCCTAGGCACGGTAGAAATTGTATGTGGAAATGGATAGAAACCGTCGTTCTGTGTCCCGCGAAGAAGAAACATGCATTCTTTTTCACGTCATTCTACAATTAAAAGAAAATGAGTTGAAAAATGGCGCGCTCTTGGCAGTTGGTGGAATTTTGGACATCCAGAAGGAGATTATGGAGAATCAAGAGTGACAAATACGATTGCTCCGGACAATTCGTCATCAAAACACCGTGCTTAGAGGTTTGTTGTAAGTGGTGATGATGCCTTGTTCCTTATATCTATCTTTCCTTCCTTATTTTCGTCTTGAATTCCGTATGTCCATACTTCTTGGGGTGTAATCGAAGCAATAAGTTCCCATTCTTTAGCTTCTCGTGGTACATCCCGTAAGCAACAATATTGTTGTGACTATAGAGAGTAGAAGCATCCAAAGTATATAAACGTTTGTTACAGAAAGCGTTCGTTTGAGAACAGTAAGCAGCCTGCGTTAAGATGCTTCAATGTGAAAATGTGTAAAGTATGAGAGAACATTCATAAGAAGTGATAATTTGTATACCCGTCGCAAACGACATTCTTCAAATAACAACGGTAAGTTGGACTTACTGTTTACTTGTTTACGTAATTTGGTTTGTGTGGATATAGCGAGTAATATCAGTAATATCAGGCGAATCAAGCAATAGGCCAGTAACAGATGGTAAGTGATATATTTATATTATGGAAATGGTGAAATATTGTACTACTTATAGATAATAGGGTACATGGCGTGGCAGTGATGATCAACCGTCGACAAGTAGTAAGTGAAGTATAAAATGTGTTCATGAAATCTAGGTTATATATTAGGTGTGTTGAATAGAGTTACTAGCGGTAATGTGGATGATCGTTCGCCGGCAGGCGGTAAGGTGAGGGATTAGGTGATGATGTTAGTATAAATTTTAATTTACAGCACGTATTTATTGTGAGAACTATTGTGAATATGTGCCTAGGAGATCACATCAAGGTCATTTGGGGAGCAATCGCCATAAAACTGCTGTTGCAACTCCTCTAAGAATGATGATGATGTCAAGGTATTAGATTCGGCCTTTCGATCTTGCATAATTAGTTATAGAGTTTCTGCGAAATAACATCATATACATTTTGGTGAATTTATGTCTGCTATTAAACAGAAAATAAATTTAATTGAAATTCAATTGAACAAATTCTTTAGAATCAAAGTCCATTTTGTGGTATTTGGACATTATCGGCTGTAATTCTAAAATAAGGAAGATATTAGATGCTTTAACACCAAAAATGTAGCTGTCACCATTAGTAGTAGTATCTGTGATGTGTATGATGAATTCATTGCGATTTTACATGAAAAAATGAGCGAATTTCAAGAACGAGATTCAGGTACGTATATTGACAACACCACTTGATAAATATTAATACTTCAATTTCAGGTAGGTAACGTATGAATATGCTCTTTGTGGAAATGAATATTTGTAAATGTAATCTGTTACGTGTGACATCGTATATTCTTCTTCCTCATATGATTGCGAATAAGAAATCTGTGATAAACGTATACAACGACGATGAATGCTGTTTTGGATGAGCGGTAGTTTCTGCAGCTTGTATTCTTCGGGGTTCATCCAACAGAATGAGTCATACGAATATTATGCAGTTGTGCCAAATTTGGAAGGTGTCACATTTCCCATTTCACTTAATGATATTTCTAAGTCTGGGTCTCAAAATGAGATTTCTATTAATGTTTACGGTTTAGAGTTTAGAATGGAAGGAGGTAAAAAAAATATGAAGCATCTGGACCTCTATATTTTTCTAATAATAAAAAATCAGCTCATGTGAATTTACTATTGCTTCATGACGAAGAGAGTGACAGCTATTACTACTAGATTAAAAACTTTTCGCGATTATTGGCGAATCAAAAGTTCTTATTTTTGTGATGGTTATTTGTAATATTTCTGTACTGAACAGCAGTTATGGAGACATACTATATTTGATTGCAACAAGTTTTATGCAAAACTTCCTATGGAGGATTCAAAAATTGACAAATTTGGGAGGATTGTGTCGGGTAACATTTTTAAATCTGAAAATTATCAAATGCAATTGAAGAAGCCTTTTGTAGTTTATGCTGCTTTCGAGAGTGTTTTTAAACCGCTTCAAACAATTGAGCCAGATTCTAACGATAAGTATACAATCTAAACGTGCGAGCATGAAGCATATTTATTTGCATATTATATAAAATGCTCTTTTGATGATAGCATTTGCATATTATATAAAATGCTCTTTTGATGATAGTAAATCGAAATTTGAACTTTACCGTGGTCCAGATTGTGCCGTTGAATTTATGCGGCGACTCGAGTGGACTGTAATGAATATTTATGATGAACATTAGAAACAACCTAGCCTATGGCTAGTTTAACACGAGAACAAGAAAGAGATTTCGTTGGGGCAGCTACTTGTTTTATTTGCAAGAAAGCTTTTCAAAATGATGGCCGGAAAGTAAAAGATTATTGTCACCTTACGGGTACGTATTGAGGAGTGGCTCGTTCAATATGGAACTTGAATTATAAATCACCATCTTTCGTAACAGTCTTTTTCATAATTTAACAGGATATGATTCTCATCTGTTTGTTAAAGACTTAGCATTAAATAATGAGAACATTGATGTGATCGCTCAAAGTAAAGAGAAATATATCACACTTGGTAAACACATAGTGGTGGATAACACCACTGACCGGTCTGGTAAAGTGCAAAAGGTACACCTACGTTTGCGTTTCTTGGATAGTTATCTATTTCTAAGTTTCTCTTTAGATTAACTGAGTCAAACTTTAAGTGATGTTCAATGTGCTGAACTTAAAAAATACTTTGCGAATGAGTTAAAATTCCGATTGACAAGGCAAAAAGGTACATTTCCATATTATTATTTAGATACAGTCGAAAAATTAGAAGAACGTGCATTACTATCTCAAAATGAATTTTTTTGATATAATGAGAGGTAAAAGTTTTCCCTACATGATTATCAGCGAGCGAGTGATGTATGAAATGCATTTCAATGCAACACCATAGGTGATTACTCTTGTGTTTACTTGATATGTGATGTCTTGCTATTAACAGATGTATTTGAAAATTTTAGGACGGTGTGCTTTCGGCATTATTCCTTAGATACAGCGCAATATTAAATAGCTCTTGGGTTAAGCTGGAATGCAATGCTGAGAACCACATCTGTAGAATTAAAACTATTGATGGAGATAGATGCTACACTTCTTCAAAAAACGGTATTCGTGGGGGTTTTAACATGTGTATAGGAAGGAAATCCATTGTTAATAATAAATTTGATCCCAATTAGGATCCTAGTATACCAGATTCGTTTATCATGCATTTGGACGCGACAAATGTTTACGGCCACAGTATGCGTCAACATCTTCCTTATAGTAATTTCAAGTGGCTTTCCTAGTAACATTTGGGTGGACTTTCGTAGTGGACAGCGTTGCGAACGGACTTGATTTCACTAGCGAAAGTTATTTTTATTTAGTTTATCAATTTTCAAGTAAATTATTTGTTATACTTTGATTTGTACCTAAAATTTTTAATTGTTACGTGGATAGTGTTTAGTTCTTGGGTGTATAATTAACAAAACTGGCAATTAGTTCATTTATTAAATTCTATAATGAAAAGTTTTACTTTATTACTTTATTTAACAATTTGAAACTATAAATACAAGGTCGATTGTACGGTGCAGATAGCGGCGGCTATCTGCGCTTACACACGTGCAACGTAGATAGCCATGGCCTTCATGATGGGTTCCACGTCCGAGATTGATATCACCTGCTCCTCCAGATCGAAAAGGCAGCGATCATCTCTCGATCCTGGCTCCTATATGGAGATAAGCGTCGAGACGCCAGGACTTTGTATCGAGGCCATGTAAAAACGTTATTTCTAAGGTTAAAAATGCTTTTACTGGCTTACCGGAGTTTATTCATACCTGCAAAGCGGGTGTCGAGAAAAAGGCTGGCACCGTGAGGTGCTTCACGGACGTCTAGTCTTCCTTGACGGAACTGGTGGCACTCAATATGACGGCGGAGAGTATACAAGCCTACTTCGTAGACTATGTAGTGGAGAGGGTAGCACGGGAGATCTTTAAACAGCAGCAAGGTTCTGCACCGGCTGTATCTTATAGGCACCGACGCATAGGGGTGGTTCCTCCGTGTCACCTGCACCTCCTGAAACTCAGAAAAGGTTTAAGGCCATTATTAAACCTTTCGATGAAACAGAAGTGTCCCCATCGGAGAACGCTTATAAGTTACTCACCTCACAGCTGACGCCGGCGTAACTTGGCATTAAACCGACGATGATGATCAAACTAGTTAATAAATCTGTGCTAATTGAGTCGGTAGAGGATTGTTTGGGTAGCCTGGTGAAGTAGTCTGCACTTGCCAGGGTGTATGAGGTGCCTGTCAATGTAAGCAAGGAACACCTCATTTAATAAATTGGGAAATAACATACCTGTACTATGGGAAGCTGCGTAATCGGGATAGATTTTCTTGTAGATAAGAGAAGGGGAAACAAACACAAAATTGGGTCCTGGAGGTGAATCCGGGGATGCGGCAGGTAGTAGTGTTGTTTTCTGAGCAGCTTTATCTGGGCTGGACCTCATGTAAGGTACGAGACCTTGTGAGAGTGTCTCGATGTTTTAACTGCCAGCGCTTCGCGTACGTCTCCGAATTTTGTAAGTCTGCAAAACAATGTGGCTACTGTGCACAGACAGGACGAGAGTGGGGACTGTCCGTCGGGGAGAAATATAAACTTGCACCGGTGCGCGAACTGCCTCCATGTGTGAGCTAAGGCTATGCTTTCTAAACATGATATCTCCGATCTAAATTTCCTACTGTACCCGAGTCGCCCCCAGGATACAGGAAACAACACGATTTATTCGATAGAATGAGAATTGTATCGGCAAATCTCAAAAATTCCGGGACTTTCACCTTAGAGCATTACCGTTATATCCTGGAGCACGTCGCTGACATCATCTTAATGCAAGAATCTTACATGACTAAATTTGACGAAAATATAAACCACTGGAATTACGCGGATACAGATACCTGAAATTTAGTAATCAAAGGCTTAACAACGTAGTTTTAGTTAAAGACCGTTTTTGTGATTATGTTGTTCTTTCGATTTTTTGTAACGTAAACATTTCCAATGTGTGTCTGACTATCAAAAAATTAAACATTTATTATGTGAACGTCTATTTATCGCCGTCTTGAAACTTTGTTGCAGAATTGAACTTCTTGGGTCGAATACTTGAAAGCTTAAACAATAACTTTGTGTTGATTTGTGGTGACTTTAATGCGCGCTCCGAGTTATGGAAAAACCTTACGACGAATCGACGGGGTAGAATCCTAGAAGAGTTTGTGGTCGACGTCGACCTAGAAATTTTAAATGTCCATGGCAAATAACATTGACCTAATTATGATTGCGCGCGTTAGTAGTAGGAGATGGGGGGTTCTGGATCCACAATTGGGTCAAGGTCATCAACCCATTAACCTTGACCCAATCGTGGATCCAGAACCCCCCTTATCTGGCTGGGGGTCAAGGTCAGGTCAATGACCTCCACAATTGGGTCAAGGTCAGGTCAACGACCCCTCCACAATCGGGT
>JAHWXV010104119.1:0-14688 GCA_024586415.1 Phrixothrix hirtus
TGTGGTGTTATGTATGGAAAAATCATCGGTCCGTATTTTTTTAATGGAAATGTGAATCAACATACTTGCTTGGAGTTGTTTCAAAATTTTTTGCTGCCTGTAGTAAGAAATTAATCTAATTTGAAATTTATTTTTCAACACGATGGATGCCCTGCTCTCTCAACAGTGTTGGTGAGAAATTATCTGCAAGAACGTTTTGGAAATAAATGGACCCTGATTTAAGCCCATTGGATTTCTTTTTATGGGAATATGTTAACCAGCGCGTTTATAATACTAATTTGGAAAACAATATCGAAATTTTAAAACAAGAAATCACTGAAGCTGTAAATTCTGTCACTGAAGATATGATCCCATGTTTATAAAAAAATTTTATGTAGAGCTAAAAAGTGTGTAGAGGTTGGAGGATACCACGTTGAATAAAATAAAATGTTTCTCTTTAGCTCAAGCGTGTTTTTGTAATTTTCTCAGCTGCTAAAAGGAATATTTAGATTTTTGTTTCAGAATTGAGGGTTTTGAGGCAAGCAAAAAATTTGATAAAGAATGGCATTTTTGCGTTGTTCAGTTCATCCACGGACACACTGTATATTAATTAAAATCAAACATGCTATATTAAAAAACTAGAATAGAAGATGACGAAATGTCTCATGGTGAAATTAGGGCTAGTGGGGGGGGAAATGTTTTATTCCTTGTGTTAATAATCTACTTCGAAGGAAATAGTATGCCCTTTTTAGGGACCCATTCCACGAACTTTTTGATACAATCGCGTATCTGTCAATATTAAACAAACATTTAAAATATCTGTCAAATAAAAATTATTTTTTCCACAAACTTTTAAATGCTTTATAGCATCACTCAAAGTAAGGTGTGTTGCCTATTAGGGAGAGTCAAGGGGTTTTACAATTAAATGGCTACTGTTACAGCAACAACGAAATATTTAAAATTTTTTAACTTTAACAAGCCTCCCTTCTTTAGACTGACCTTGATTTTAAACTTTAATACCCAATTAATCTATTTTAGAAACTCGGATAAAACTTAGCATGAAGAGGTCGATGTAATTACAAAGTTAAAATATAGGTACCTACTACGAATTAACAAAGTGTGACTTTTCTTCATTGTTTACATGTAGTTGTCGCAAATTAAAGTAATGTGTTAATAGCGGCTTAATAATCTTAAAATTTAGCAAATTATAGCATCTTACACAGTTTTAATTCAAAAAACCGTAACATGACATTTAGTTTTTATCTTTCTTCGGAGTACACGAAGATCATAGATAAAGGTTTCTAAGTGACAATTAAACTCCATTTTGATACCTGCTTCTTCCATCTCCGGTATCTTTGATATAAATCACTTTCCCACAAAAGTGCAAAGTTCATTATTAGTTATGCAAAGCAGTGTACCGGAAATGTATAATTTAGTATTTTTGGCTACAATATGCTTGAGAAATAAGCAGCGTTGAAGATCTATCATAAAAGTGAACTCTACTCAGATTTAATTGATCCCGTATTAGAAGTACATGTCCGTTTTCTTTAAAATATTTCGTATTGTATCTTTGATCTTTAATTATACAAGGCAAACAATGCATGAAACAAATCTTAGATATGTAGGTAACGTTCTTACTAACACAAGGTAATAGATGGATGGACAAATTTTTACATAACCTGCCTGGGTATGAAAACAACAAAATGTTTTTATGGCGGAGGTTTCAAAATACCAACTGATATATGACGTTTTTCCATGCCCATGTCCAAATTTGGAAATGGCGGCGTCGTAAGACGTTTTCGCAAAAAAAGGAAGTAGCCCAAGACATCTATAAATGATTTCAGTTGCGCGAAGAAATTAAAGATTAGATGTAATGAGATAGAACTTTCCGAAATAATAATTTTAAAACAACTGCCGATGATTTGGGTAACAGAAAAATAAATCGCTCTACAAGATGGTCAGAATTATGACAACCGATAAATAGACACAAGGGTTGGATAAAAATATGGAAACACCTGATAAAGCAATGAATTCCTTGCCTAATATGATGAAGAACCATCGTGGATATCTAAGACGACTTGAATTTTTCCTTGATATAAAACATGCTCAAGTTCGTGGAGAAGTGCTAAAGGATAAAGGGTCCAAATCATGTTCCCCAAATCGACCACTGGGAGCTCTATGATATCGAGGCCCAGCGAGACCAGTGAAGATGAGAAACATTGTCGGCAAGCTGAAAAAACTACGCTTCAACAACATAGGCCTTAATATCTTGGTAAAAGGCATTTCCTGCACGGGACAATGTTTTTAACATAGAACATGCCTAAATCACTCAAAATTTTTACATTGGCATGGTCATAATGGGAACAGCAGAATACTAGTGCATACCTTGATACCTTGGTTCATCTGATTTACCAATAGTTCGGCAAACGCAGATTCTCCATAAATACCATGCTGGTAAAGTTCCCTCCTCACTGTTCTTGTAGACACGGGGTTGAAAAGAATGGAATTCAGCTCAAATCGCTTTCGCAGCATTTGTTTTCCTATTCCTATTCCTGTCTCAACAATATTTTTTTGTCTCTGTTACTCGGTTAACACTTTCGTTTTCCCGGAAACAGTATCTTCCATCCTGGGCTTGCAAACAGTACCTTGCGATACGCTGAATAACTTTAATTATAGAAGTACCAGCAAATTGGCATCAACAATTTGCTCTCTTTGAAACCCAGATTCACTAACAACTATATAAGACAATGACTATAAATCAACTGGTCTCCTACCGGTTTGATGGAGGTTCCCCGCCAAGGCGAGAATCTACGTTCATCTTAAGCATGCCTTTGCGTGCTGTTTCCAATCCTTGTAGTGCTGGGATTATCTTGCTAGACCGAAATCGACATATCACCAAAAACATTCAGTACTCAATCTTCTTTCGAAAAAGAAGATAGAAAAACAATCAAAAATTTGGAAAAAACGTTCTTGTTATTTTTATACAGCTACTTAATAATTTTTTTGATCAACTAGAACACTTCACGTTGGTTTATCGAACACAGCCGTAAAATTGAAGTTAGATGTACATTTTCTGGCAGTCCGTCTAATGTTCTTCGGCATCACTATGAACAGGAAAATTTATCACTGGCTCTTTCAAAATTCTACTCTCAGCTCACATATTTATTAAAATATTAAAAGAATGTCATATTACACGTTAAACGGTTTCAAAACATTATCAAAATATTTTTACCGTCCTTTTTTTTTTTTGTAAAGAATCGATACTGCGATACTCTTTGCACTTCTATAAAATTGGAGAAATTGAAGTTTCACTAATGACCTTTTCACATTATTAAACGGAGAATTTTTTTAGTAAGAAATGTTTACCCTTGTCTCTTGTTGGGAAAATTGATTAGAAAAGAATCGTAACTCTAGAGAAAAGCTTAAACTATGCACTTTGAATTGGTTAATTTAATTTTTCAATATAATTAGTTAAATTTTAATAAAATATTGTACCTCATTTTTGAGACTTTTTAACATGTTGATTGTAAAAATTAAGAAATTTATACGCCCATTAAACTGCATTCTTGTATAATCCGAATTATAATCTAGATCTAACCTGGCCCCAATTGTTTTCGAATAATAAATATCTTCTGTAGCCCATTGTTTGCAAAATATAAATATGGAGTTTAACTCTGTCAACGATCCTCTTTTATTTTCGTTCAATCTTACACTTGTTACGCCACTGGAAGGCGAATATATTAAATTAATTAACATATCTGATGGAAGACCAGCTTTCTGTTTAAAACATATTTTCTTTTAATGCTGTTTGTCTTAAAATAATTCTTAAGAATTTCTTTCGTTAATTAAATTCTTGTTGAAAGTTCCATTTAAAGTTATATTTAAAATGTAATGTCATGTACTTAAAAGTTGTATCACTAGCGAATTAAGGGAATTCATAATTTTATAAAATTAAATCTTTGCAGTTAAATTTAAAATTGATTTTAATCACATTGGTTTTTATATAACTACAAGCTTATCGGATCTAAGAAATTACTGGTTTGTGAAATAACATGCGTTTTTTTAGAACGATCTGGTTAAATCAAAAAGTTTCATGTGTAAAGAAGGATGGACTCGGCAATTCATCACTTTCCTGAGCGAGGAGTATGGAATAAGGGCATCCTCAAGCAATCTTTCTTAAGTGCCTGACGTATTATACTTGGTCCGGTTTATTTGAACTCCAGATTAAAGCGCTCTTTTTAGTCCCGTTTTCTACAAACTCGCTTTTCCACAAATCCGTTTTTAATGAAATAACAATTCAACGTCATACGAAAGTGTGGTACGAGGTAATGTTGACTGTTGGTAGATATTGTTAAAGGGAGATGCTGCAGGCGCAGCGTATATGGCGCATGTACTATTACACCGATGGCTATATAAATTAAAAACAACTGGAAAGACTCACAAACCCTGTTTATCATCCGCCAAGGGTACCAATCGACCCTCAGGACCTGGACAATCTACTAGACAGCCCGCTTCCGACTATCTTAGCTGGCGATCTTAACGCTAAGCACTCATCATGGAACAGTCGGCGAACCAACCGAAATGGAAGAATACTCCATGACTTTTCCAAAACTAATCAAAGTTTCATCGTTGACGGACCACTCGAACTTACCTTCATCTCAACTCTAGGCTCCCGAGACGTCCTGATTCCGACCACAATCCCATCTTACTTTTCCTAGGCGAGGAAGCCAATCCTCCCGAGATGGTGCGACGCGTCTCATGGCCCGCCTGCTCCTCTCATCTGCAGCAAAATCTCGATCGTATCGAGCACATACGTACCGAGAATGAGCTGGAGGAATCGGTAGTCTGCTTCACTTTTAGCATTCAGGATTCTATCCTGTTTGCGACGAACGTGAGGAGGAAGCCGAGTGAGCGAGTTCTCCCAGAGTATCTGAGGGTAGTCATCAGAGAGAAGAATCGCGCCAGACGCCGTTGGCAGCGGTACTTTGACCCTGCGGATCGAGTGCTCAAAAATCGTCTTGCAGCACAAGTGAAGTGGAGCTTAAAGGAGAACTACAACCGTACTTGGGGGGAGAAGTTCGTTTTTCTCAAAGATATCCCTTTCTATCACGAACTGACTACCATTCATGACCTTGATTCCGACCACAATCGCGTCTTAATTTTCCTAGGCGAGGAATCCAATCCTCCCGAGATGGTGCGACGCGTTTTATGGACCGCCTTCTCCTCTCGCCCGCAGCAAAATCTCGGTCGTATCGAGCAGATACCTACCGAGAATGAGCTGGAGGAATCGGTAGTCCGCCTTACTTCTAGCATTCAGGATTCTATCCTGTTTTCGACGAATGTGAGGAAGAAGCCGATTGAGCTAGTTCTCCCAGAGTATCTGAGGGAACTAATCAAAGAGAAGAACCGCGCCAGACGCTGTTGGCAGCGCTACTTTGACCCTGCGGATCGAGTGCTCAAAAATCGTCTTGCAGCACAAGTGAAGTGAAGCTTAAAGGAGAACTACAACCATACTTGGGGGAAGAAGTTCGAGTCGCAGGAAACGGAGGACAATTCCCTATGGAGAATGGCCAACATCCTAAGGAATCGTAGAACGCCCGTATCGCCGATTCACGGAGAGCGCGGTCTAGTCTACGATCCCGCGGACAAGGCGGAGGCATTCGCAGACAGTCTAGAGCTGCAATGTTCTCTGAACTTCCTGCACGCCGATCTTGACTTCGTCCAGCGCATCAAAAGGTCAGTGAGGCGTCGTATCGCTGCCGGAAACGACGGCGAGGGCGACGCAAACCCTACCTACTCGAACAAGATACGCGATTGCGTAAAGCTATGCGAGTCACGGAAGGCGCCCGGTCCTGATAACACACCAGCCTTCGCCCTCAGGGCCCTCTCACCCAAGGGAATCGCCGCAGTAGTAAACATCGTAAACGCGATGTTGAGACTTCGACGATTTCCTTCAACCTGGAAATCCGCTGACGTCATCGTCCTTCCTAAACCCGGAAAAGACAAATCCTTTCCGTAGAATTACCGCCCTATCAGCCTTCTCTCTTGTCTGGGAAAGCTGGCAGAGCGAATAACTCTGAACCGCCTGAAAGATGCTACCGAAAACGCAAAGATCCTTCCCGGCGAGTAATTCGGTTTCAAACCGGGTCACAGCACCACTGATCAGGCGCTTCGGCTGGCCGAAGAAATCACCGAAGGTTTCGCCTTCAAAGATGTGAAAGCAGCAGTTTTTCTGGACGTCGCCAAGGCGTTCGACAAGGTTTGGCACCAGGGAGTGCTATACAAGATGCTGGAAGCAAACTTTCCTCGAAAGCTCGTTCAGCTAATTGCGTCCTATCTTAGTGATAGGTCGTTTAAAATCAAGCTGAAGGAACGTAGAGGCGGGGGTTCCGCAAGGTTCCCTCCTATCACCGTTGCTTTACATCATCTTCTGCAGTGACCTTCCCAGACAGACAAACACGACACTCGCGCTATACGCTGAAGACACCGTCGTCTTATCCCGATCCCGAGATCCAAACCTGGTCCTCCGCAACCTCCAAGCGGCGGTTCTTCGGTTATGAAATTTGGTTCCAAACATGGAGAATTGATGTCAACGCGGAAAAGAGCACTGCGTTGTTTCTTTTGCGTAGGTGTACACAACCTCTACAAGAAAGCGAAATGTTTGACATTTCGATTCCTTGCGAGTCGTATTCGAATCCTGGCTGACGTGGAGGTACCACTTCGACTATTGCACTTCGCGTGCAAAAGCCGGTGTGCCAACATTGTACGGTTTGTTGAATCGCCGAAGTAGACTTTCCTTGGAAAACAAGGTTAGGCTCTATAAGGTGATTATCCGTCCGACAATGGTCTACGCTGCAACCGTCTGGGGATACGCCACTAGGTCAAACATGAGGTAGCTGCAAGTCATTCGAAACAAGTGCTTGCGCATGACTACAGACGCTCTGTGGTTTATGCGAAATTCGCAAATCCACGAAGATCTAAGCATCCCTACAATCCAGCAGTTCATCCATGAACAGGCTGTAAATTGGTATTCTTTGTTTCAGGACAGCTCCAACCCCCTCGTCTCCAGGCTAGGAGACCAAGAGGCAGGTCCGGCGTCTAAAATCATAACCTCCAACAGGTTTGAGGCGCTAGCCTCCAAGGAAGCTGCATCCCCTGGAAGCAGCGAACAGCCAAAAGACATTCCGCCGATTGTACTACGGCAAGCCGAAAAATGGACCATGGTTGCCAAAGAGCTTGCAAATAAAGCCCTAAACATCGACAAGGCCAAAAGGCCAAAGAATACAGCCGTCTACACCTGGAGATCACCGAGGCATCACCAAATACCTAAAGGAGAGCAACATCCCTTTTCTTACGTACTCCTTCCAGGAAGAAAAACCTGTACGAATCTTACTGAAGGGCGTGTCCACAGCCATCTCTGCGGAAGATGTCCAAGAGGACCAAGCCCGCCAGAAGCTCCCGGTCCTATACGTCTGGAGGATGCACCGTAGAGCTGAGAAAACTTCATTGCCGCTATGCTACGTAGAACTGCAGAAAACAGCTGAAGGCAAGGAAATTTTCAACCTACCTCAAAACTATGCTTGGACTATTAATTAGAATGGAAACATCCATCCCCAAGCAGCGCATAATATAATGTCACAGGTACCAGAAGCAGGGGCACACACAAAGAAATTGCAACGCAACACCCGCCTGTGTAAAATGCGGCAAAGACCATCAGTCGCACAACTGTGAAAAGCCGAAGGACACCCCAGCAACCTGTGCAAATTGTGGAGGCAGCCACACTGCCAACTTCAGGGGATGCTTAAAATTCCCCAAACTGCCCACAAAAACGCCGCCAACCGACAGACCAAGTACCACTTTCAGAAGACTAGGTGGAAGCTACGCCGGCGCCGTAAGGGGCAATGCAGATCACCAGCAAACTCCCGCAAACACTGCCCACAGCATCGACTGGGGAAAGCTGCTCCAGGTGGGCAACATCATCTTAAAGGCGGCGAAAGACGCCAAAGACTTCCCGGATGGGATCGCAAAAATCCTTGCGCACCTACCCGAGATCCTGGAGATCTTCGAAGCTTAAAAAGGTGAAAAGAATCGCACCTCCCGTAAGAAGGGAAACCGTTCGAAGCGGCAACTCCACATCCCCACGTCACGGCAATTCTACGATGTAGGTCAAAGGAAAATCTCCTGTCACTACAAGTGGTACATTGAAAAATGGGAAATGGGACACACAAACCATCCATAAGTTTCCATTTATGCTCCTGCATTTATTAACGCCGTTTGCGCTTATTTTGTACCGAATTTCGGGTTACAATTAAAATCCCAGTCTAGTTCATGAATTGTCCGTCATAAGTAAAAACTGCTGTGGAGGTTGTCACTGTTTGAGACATTTTATTTTGAACTAGCCATTTATATTTAGATCATTTGAAGCTTAATTTTTAACGCATAAGTGTTAGCGTGATTAATAACATCCACAAACGTAATGAACCCGAGTGCGACTTATATTTGCTGATATTTTACAATAATCATTGGACGTGCATGAACTATTCTCCGTTACGTATCTGGTCTTTATTGCCCTAAATTGGTGATAATAATCTCTTATTTGTTTATATGTGTTTATCTATTAGTATATGATTACATTTCATTTATTTTACGATACGTTTTATTGCGTTTACTATGAAGGATTAATGTATACGAGAGAAAACAAAAAATGTCCTGACTTTTAATTCTTGAACTAATTTAAGTCAGCTTCTAGTCAATTTAATTTACCGGCATGAGTTTATAAGAAGTGTTAAAACTTAGTTAATTCCTATTTATTCCAATACCGGGTGGATTCAGTTAAAACTGTTGCTGTAGGTTCACTTTTTGGAGATTAACGATCCTTAAGTGTCATAATAACGATAATACAGAAGTAAACAGGACTATCTCTTGTCACTTAATTTACCTAACTGTATCAATTATATCGACACTTTTGATATTAACTTACTTAGCATCCTAAGTTGTCGCTTTTTGGAGAACTGCTGTTCCGCTTCGCGTAAGATAATTTACCATCATATATACAGAGTGCGTCCAGGTGTCCTGGAACGGCTGGCGCCCAAATTTTTGATTTTGTCTTACGTGGACGGTGTTTGAACGCTATATTTCCACCGACCCATGACCGATTCCACTTTGCTAGCTTGGTAGCGTTTGAAAACTTCCGCTATTACATTGTCCGTAACGCCATTTTGGCACATGACAACTCCTTGTTAGTTATAAATTTATTGTCACTAATTCGTATAAGGTTAGTTTTATTGTTATAAAATGTTGTTTAGTGAATCTATAATAACAAAATCATTCACATTACTAAAGTTAGGACTAGAATTCCATTAGGAGATTGGGAAAATTGTTGAGGAGATCGGGGGTAACTCAATAAGTTGTAGTGCGTAATGTCTATTTAGTAAGATTAAATAAATATGTAGTAAAAACTTCATCTTAAATACAGGGTGCGGCAAAATGATAGGTAGGATTTTAAATAGTCATTGCTCGGTTTGTGGAAGGGGTAAAGTAGTGCGCGCGGTCGCCTTAGTTAGCTAAGTTCGTGCTATTGTCAGTTATCGCCATGGCTTGGACCGGAGTGCAGCGCGCGTTTGCAGTAGAAGAGTTTATATGAAATGGTGAATCTGTAATAGCGACACAGCGTGTCTTTCGTATTCGGTTTGATGTTGGTCGTCATGGTTCCGTTCCGGACGGAAGAACAATTCGTCAGTGGGTTTTAAATTCCGTGAAACAGGTTCTGTGGTTAAGCGACCAATCACAGCAAGAACACCGGAAAATGTGAATTCAGTCAGAGCCTCGGTACAGCAGTCTCCCAAACATTCTGCGCGTAGGCATGCAGCTGCGCTAGGTATTTTAGATCGAAGTGTTCGAAGAATTTTACACAAATCACTTACATTGCATCCGCATAAAATGATGGTGGTACAGAAATTGAGTGAAAGAGATTTTGAAACTCGACAAATTGTTTCTGGGATATTCTTCAGCATTCCCCCAGCAACTGTTGTTATGTCTAGCGACGAAGCGCATTCATCTAAACAAAATTTCCGCTATTGGTCGGAAAATAATCGACGGGAACTTCAACAGCGACCACTTCACATCCCTGGTGTGCAATATCTAATTTCGGCGTGTGGGGTCCTTACTTTTTTGAAGAGGATGGAGTAACTGTAACAGTCAACGGATATCGTTATTGTAACATGTTAGACAAGTTTCTACGTCCAAAACTGAATGAGTTAAACGATCATCAGCGAGAAGCTCTCTAGTTCCAGTAGGACGGTGCTACATCGCACACCACACGTCGCTCACTCAATCTTCTCCAAGAAATGTTTCCGGACAAAGTTGTGTCTTTGTAGGGTGACCTTACCTGGCCTCCGCATTCGCCTGATTTGTCCCCCTGCGATTTCTTTCTTTGGAAATATCTCAAAGCGCAAGTTTTTAGACGTCGGCCGCACAATTTGGAAGAATTAAAGGCAGCCAGGTCTCAATAAATTGTCCGCAGAGCAGTGGTGCGCTTTCGTGAAAACCTTCAAGAATGTATCGACATGAATGGCCGTCATTTAAGTACTGTAATTTTTAAAACAACGTTTCAAAATGGCACGAATGTGCTTTTCAAAGATATAAAACTTTTTTCTCTGCTTTGTATGGTTTGGCTTTTATTGACATCCCTAATAGTGCCTATCATTTTGCCGCACCTGTATTTATTTAAGTTGTGTAACGCAATAAACATCGTGCGTGTTAAATTTTTCAAATCGAATATTTGTTTTCGCCCAATTTTTCGGCTTGTTTCATTTCAAACCATAATCTATATCGTCGTTTTCGCATTAACTTGTACTTAAACAAGTGAATACGTTTCTGTGGAAGAAACGGCGCAGAAGTTCAGCAACCTCTTATCGATATTACAGAGTGCCACCCTGTAAACTAAATGTTTAACAAATGTATTGTAAAATGTGATCCTTTTTACTTAATTTTTTCATTTTTTGAAATCTAAATGTTCAAACAATTTTCCGTTGATCGTATGCGCAAATATTTTACGTCGTTAAAAAACCTGAAAGTGAATTATGTTCATGTTTTTACTTAATGGCAAAGCATTCGTCAATTAAATCTTAAACAAAAACCGTTATCGCTGATTAAAAAATTAAACAAACCCTTATTTCTTTGAAATTCAAGTTTAACCAAATTGGTATAAAATAAACGGCAACCTAAAATATACACAGTGAAACAAAAAAATGACCACGTTTTGCCACGTAGACTGAGCAAAAGATTATGACACCCTAATCTCTGGACATCGTGATTTTTACAAGTAGTAATACGCAAGATCAACCCTAGAGGAAGGAATGCACTGAAGGCAAACATTGTGCGTGCATGTAACTTCATAGACGCACAAAAATACCAACCGTGCTGCTTCTGATTATTGCCCTACTAATTGGGGAAATTGTCAGGTTTGTGTTCAAATAAAATTTGGGGCACGTTGTTACGTCCTGGCGAACGTACCAATAATTTGTGATAAACTTGGTATATAACATTTTTCATTCTAGGTTGTGTATCTCTATGATCGCAAGGATAAATTTATTTGTCAATTGACTTTAGAGGTTAAAAGTAATTCTGTGCAATTGAAAGGAAAAATTTTTGCTGATCCGGATAAATACCCGGACTGGGGTGCGGAAAAGGGCCAGATTTACAAATATATTCCAAATACTCATAACATACCCTCTAATACTCAACAATGGAAACTAGTTATTCCAAAATCACGACGCTCAGAAATCATTACGTACCATTATGACCCGCCTTCTGCGGGGCACCTAGGGGTTATGAAGACTACTCATAAAATTCTTGAAAATTACTACTGGCCTAAACTGAAATCGTCAGTAGTTCGGTATATTGCAACTACTCATAAAATTCTTGAAAATTACTACTGGCCTAAACTGAAATCGTCAGTAGTTCGGTATATTGCAAGGTGTAAGACTTGTCAAGGGTGTAAAGCTTCAAATCTGCCACGAGCCGGTAAAATGGGATCAGAACGGAAAGTAAGCTTTTCATTTCAGTGTATCAGTTTGGATTTGTTGGGGCCCTTTTCCCGCTCTAAGAAAGCCCATACTACACTTTTGGTCGTTAGCGACTGGTTTACAAAATTCGTTCTGTTACATCCTCTTAGGAAAGCTACAGCCTCTGAAATCTGTTCCTTTATTGAAAATCAGGTCTTCCTGATGTACGGGGTATGTCAAATTTGCTTAATAGATAACGGCCCTTAATTTATTGGTCATCAATTCAAATTGCTCATGAAAAAATATGATGTGCCATATGTGTGGTACAACGCTCAATACCATCCCCAAATAAACCCGTCTGAACGCGTAAATCGTGTAGTTTCCACTGCCATCCGAACGATCATTGCGACTGGGATGTGCAAATACCAGCTATAGGTCATACAATACGAAATTCGGCTCACGAGGTTACCGGGTTTACTCCTGGCCGAATAGTTCCTATTTCTGGCAACTTTTATGGACTTATCGATAAATTTTCTCCAGACCAACTCACTTTGACTGCTCGTAACCAGCGTGCTTCAGAATTATTGTAACTTTCTCCTTTATATAAGGACATCCAACAAAAAATTCATGAGACCTATACAAAATCAGCTTCTCGGTATAATCTTCGGAAGAGAAATCTGTCTTTCAAGGTTGGAGATATAGTTTGGAAAAGAAATTTTGTGTTATCTGATACTTCCAAACACTTCAATCAAAAACTAGCTCCGAAATTTGTATCGTGCAAGGTAGCAGAGGTGACTGGTCTATTGACATATCGTTCAAAATCACTTACTAACAAAAATTTGGGCATTTTCCATATTAAGAATTTGAAGCCCGATGGGTCATTTTTAGACACCACTATCGAACAATAAAGAAGATCACTGCCCGGGGCAGATATGAATTGGGTTGATTTGGACGTTTCCTAGCGATGGTCGGGGTAGGATTACTTACTGCTTTTCTTCAAAAAGAGTAAGTGAACTGTATTGGTATCTTTGTTTTTTTCCTTATTCTTAGGAAATTGCCTTTACGTAATTTTTTGTTTTAGGAAGATGTTTATCTCTCGGGCCTAGGTTGGTTGTGGCGGACTGGGACGTGAATTGGCTATGGAGGAGCCAATTCAAATTGCTTTTTATTCTATTCTATAAGAAGTAAGTGGATTAAGTGGGCATGTTTCTTCTTTTAGGCAAGTTTAGGCGAATGTTGATTTTTTTCCGTTTTTTGTGAAAGGGGATGTTTTAGAAGATTTGTTTCTTCTATATAATTGGTAAAGTTTGTCTCTTCCTGGTACTGATTCCGACGAATTTTTTTGGGACTTAAGCTCAGGGTATGTTCCTTCGTGAATTCTTTTTCGCTTGCAGCCGTGAGTTTTGATTCAATTTTGGGAAGCCCCTTTGATTATAGATGATTTTCCTGTATTCGGTGATTTTCATCACCTGGCATCCTTTTGTAAAAAATTGGAAAGGTCTTACCAGCCGGCTAAAGGAAGTTTTCCTTCCTTCGGACTTTGATGATGAACTCATGGATGTGATTCGGGCTACGAAACAAGAAACGGAGGAACGTCCAGTGGTCTTCATTTCAGTCATGATTAATTTATTCGGTCGATTATCTGACACCCCAACGGAAGAACGACAATTCAAAATAATTTCAAGAATCTTCTTCCTTATTATGCTACGCAACTGGCTTTGGTAGATATTCTGTCTATAGCTCAGTTGTTGAAGCTTTGTAAAAGATTGGAAACGACTAAATTACGCAACAATAAGTTTCGCAGTTCGCTGGTCTTAGTTTTGGAACCGGATTTAGAGTATAAACCTGGTTCTTCCAAAAGTGTTGCTGGGGTAGACGTCTCCACGTCGCACTTTAATAACAAGGAAATTGGTATGGTCAAATCTAAAAGCCCGACACGGCTTAATCGAGCAAAACCAAGTCTCGTTGTTACAATTGCCAAATGATCGGCCACAGTTTTCATACGTGTACACAATCTATGAAAATTTTTTGCCAAGTGTGTGGGACAATTGATCAATACTTTGCTCAATATGTAATTCAAAAAACGAGGTAGGCACAGCTTGAAAAGTGATTTAATTCCAGTTTAAAGCTTAATTGAATTGAAAATAAGAACTTCTAATCGGTGTCTATTAAGTGCAAACGTTATTTTGTGAATATAATTTCTTCTGTTGGTTATCATGGAATTGCCCCAAGTCGGGCCGTTAGATAGGGGTACCGTTACATTTATGAAATATTAATAATTAGTACATAAAAATGGTAATGGGACACATGGCCCAAACATCTGACGCCAGATTCTAGTAGTGGCGACATCACGTGATTAAAGAGGTTAACATAAATAGCTTGGACTACAGTCGGAATTGAAGTACGAAGGTCCTATCCATTGAACCAATAAACAACTATGGGACAGCAAAGTTTCTTGACACATGTCCTGCCAGTCATAAGCAAGTAATCTCAGTTTATTTTATTAACTGGAATTAGGAATTCAATTAATTTCTGTGTATTGTACACAATAAATAACGTGTGTATAAAAAGTTTTCTAATTAAGAGACCCATGGAAACAAAATGATGTATCTTTACTTAATTCATACAGATATTTCCATTTTCATATTTGTCATGAGAACTACTTTTGACATCTGTCAAACTAATTTATTGTTGAAGTGTTAAA
>JAHWXV010104125.1:0-16504 GCA_024586415.1 Phrixothrix hirtus
TATATATATATATATATATATATAAAACAATAAGCGATATGTATTGCAATATAATGGCAATAATTAATTAATAACTCGCTTGTCAAGTGCAAACTCCTGAAAGAAAACATCGAAAGCAAATTAAATAATACAATCGTAGTGGTTAACAATGCAAATGTTGCAATACACCAAAAATTCTATTTTTCAATTCCTGAAAGATGAACTGCTTAGAAAAAACGATTTATGCTATACATAAATGTATCTATCACGTATTGAAACTAAAGGCAACGATCAATCTCAAAACTAGCAATAACTACAAATGCATCATAATCTAACTTTAAATGCGGCTGCTATAATCGCTGAGGAAGCAGAATTGCAAACTCAACAGTTGCAGTTTCTCCGTCGAAAAAAGAAAGTTAGGCTGCATTACATTTTGAACAATCCTAACACAAATTAAAATTGATGGATGAAAAACATCAGAGCCATTTAGAGTAAGGGCGTTAGGCAAGCGAGTTTCCAACAATTGTAAATTACAATGTAAATCCTTAGATAACCTTCAAGGTAAAGATCAGTCAAAGTATACATATTATGATAGTTTCAGGTACTCTGGGTATATATGTCCAAAGATTCCAAATGTGAATTCTGCGATAAGAAAACTCATCGATCAGTATATTGTGCCAAGAAAACGGTCTAAAATATCAACACCCATTCGGATCAACATAATGAACACTCCATCTTATACAACAAAATAACTATTATATTATATAGATAGAATTTCTAAAACGTGGACTATTAATATTACCTACATTTATCGACTTGTCAACAATAATTAGTCTTGGAAATATTCGTACCAACGTTATAACTATGTTACATGAGAGTTTAAAGATGAAAAAAGTGTCAGCTAGGTGGGTTCCACGTTTACTCGTACCCGAACAAAAATCGTGTGAGCTGGAAATATGTAAACCTGGTGATTCTGACTTTTTAGCCCAAGTTATAACTGGGTATAAGATTTGGGTACTTTATTGGGATCCTGACACAAAGTTGAAATCCAAGCAATGGATTCACAAAGGGTCTTTGCCTCTGAAAAAAGCCTAGGTTCAAACGTCTGCTAGGAAACTGATGGTTACGGCTTTTTGGGATATTAAGACATTCTCTTAATCAAACATATGACAAGAGCGAGCACAATAAATGCATATACGTATGCCAACACATTAAAAAATTTACGTAAGGCTATTATCTAGAAATAACCTAATTTAGTCAATTAAAAGTTGTTCTTGCCCCATGACAACGTAATCATCCATAATGTAGCCAAACTTCAGGCGATGCGCAGTAATAAAACTTCTTAGAGCTAGATTGCCCACCGTACACATTAGACCTGGCCCCATCTGACTTTTACCTATTCAGATAATTAAAGATAAACCTAAGAGAGCGCCGTTTTAATACGAATGATAGCCTAAAAGCATCTGCGAATAAGCTTTTAGCAGATCAAGGAGAATTTTTTACACGGGCATAGCTTTGTTAGATGGGAAATGGCGCAAGTTCGTTGATGTAGGTGGGCAATATATTGAAAAATACAGTTATGAAGAAAAACGTATCTTTTTTATTGCAAAGATAGGTAAGTTTGATTTTCTAGTTTCAGTATCAAATAAATTAACTACATTTATAACTGCTTTCGGTTGTTTCATCTAGAAAAAGCTTCCGTTTAGGATAAACTGTACCCCGAAATATTTCTCGACGCTTTCTCCAAAATTATTCTCCCGACTGGAGGGGCGAGTGTTACACATTAAGTTCTCATACAAACATCCTCAAAAGAGAAGCATAATGCCATTCTCAGAAAGGTCCTCAAAAGATGAAATATCGCTTAATTTAAGTTATTGCTAACTTTGGAGTTGAATCAATCCATTATATAGATCACATTATTTTGAAGAATCAAATTAAGATTGATTTAAGTAGGATTGAAGAAATTTCTACATTTTTCCAGTCAAAAAATAAAACAGAACATCTCTGTCTTCTGGAATGGTCCATTTTTCGGGAAACTTTATTTTACATAAATCCGATTTGTTAGAGGCTTTCACAGCATTAAAAATAATATTATAGGTTTTAAATGCATAGTAGCTTAAGCGCGTGCATTTCTAAAGATTAAAAACATTCTTAAATATTTACCTTCTCTTGCTATCTTCAATAGCAATAAGATAATTATTGTCAGCTCAGTCGCATTTTCATATGGACTGGGCGGGATTCTAATGGAGGTTGATAGTATGGATAATTGTGAAGTTATTAAAGTTGCCTGGTCACATTAAAATTTGGCATGCACACATACAAAAAGTAGCATTCGAAGTAACATGGACTGCAAAGAAATTTGCAAAACATATTACAGGTTTCAAAAGGGTCATATTAAAAATGGACTACAAATCTTTGTTACAAATATTACAAAGTAGACCTGTGGACATATACATTTTTAAGTAACACAGCTTCAGACTATGCTTTATACATTTAATTATGAAGGAAAATAGTCGACAATTGGATATACGCTTTCTCGTGGCCCGGAGAAAAGTCTTTAGCTAAAGATAATGAACTTACGAAAAATAATGTTTCTTTTCACATTAATATTATCGTAAAACATCTACCCACAAAAGATCTTTTTCTAGATTAGATTATTGATGCTCAAAGATCTGATGGTTACACAAAAATTAACAAAAATTTTCTTAGACGAATGGCCCAAAAGGCAGCAGTTTCCATTGAACTATTACCATATTATCAACATCGTTTTAATTTATCATAAATAAAAATCTACTTTTGAAAAAATCTCACCTCTCTTCAAAAGAAAGTTTTAGAATATATTTAAATTGGCCATTAAGGTATAACGAAATATAGGAGACGGGCGAAAACATCAGTTTAGTGATTAGGTCTTTCTACCCAGACAGAAAACGTAGTGCGGAACTGCTCTAACTATCCTAAACACAGAATCATTACACATGAACATTTTCATCAAGGTACCCTTCATAGTCGGCCCTGGCAAACGGTTGCTCTTGAATTATTTAAGCATTTAGGATATTATTCCAGGTGTTTTAAAATTTTGAAATTAAACCGACTATCCGAAAAGACTATTATAGAGAAGGTTAAAGAACTATACAGCTTTTAATAAAAAATGCAACACCTATTATTTGTTGATCAATTTCATTGAAATTTTTACAGAAGTTGTAATGCATCCTAAAGAGAAAGTAGTTGAACTTTGAACTAGAAATGGTAACGATTAAAAATGTTATTTAATAATGAGTTGCCCCATTGCTATTAATTATACACCCATTTACTCCCTAAAGTGCGCTTTGAATCAAACGATCAATATGGACTTATGGTAAGTTATCTTACGACTCTTGGATGTGATGTCGGCGATCATTTAAATTATGTGGAGGATGGAGTAAATTACTCACTCGGTTACCGATCATATTCCTGACATGCTTGCTCGAAGACAGATCAGGTGAGCGCGCATACGATGGCATTATCACCACATTAACTTCTTTCGGATAGTGTATTCTAACCCTTGCCGTATGTGGGAGAGCATCATCTTGTTGAAATAGCGGATTAAGCATCCCCCGAAGATATGATACTGCAACGAGTTCTAACACATTTTCTATGTAACTGGCAGCATTTAAATCTACTGCCTAACATATTGCACCTCAACCATAACCTTTGCATAAGAGCAAGAACAAGTTCCAAATTCTTACGTACCCATCAAAACACCATCAACAAAAACGGGACTCGTCGCTAAACACTACCTTATGCAATTCCTGCACCCAATTCACTCGCTCATTACACCATTCCAACCTACAGGCGGGATGACGTGGAGTAAGAAGTACGCATAAAAATCGTTGGTACGAACGAATCCCAAAGGACCTTATTCGGCGATATATGGATATCAATGAGAGATTTCATCTTAAAAATTTCCCACCACATATGTCGTGGAAAACCTGTCTCTTAACGCTAAAGTTCTTCACGAGCAACAATCGTCCTATGTCGTCCAGAATCTCGGCGACGCTCATAAAATACTTCTTCAGACCACCTCGGCCAACATCTTAATACTATTGCTACGTTGTGGCCCACACAGTTGGCAATTTCCCGAAGTAAAAATCCGGCCTCTTCCATATCAATGATTCGGCGTCGTTCAAACTTACTTAGTTGATGATAACTTGTTGGTTATCGAACTCTAGGCATTTTTAGGAATGCGTTTAATACGACTGTGACAGCATTAGTTGCCGATTCCGTAAACCGTAGCCACTCATATAGCGGATTAAACCACTTTCGAGCGCCCCGTCGCGCACTCGCTACCTATGAAACCAGTGCCCCCTTGAGTCCACCGCCAATTTTGGCACACGCCACGCAAATCACGACGAGAGGCTTAAGGCCGACCCCGAGGTACTCATTTCGGCGTAAAGCGTATCCCAGAGGTCTCCTCCTCCGAAGATCGGTCTTCAGGGACCCCAATAGCCCTGTATGAGTCGGCAGAAGGCTCCGAATCAGAGAGGACACCTATCACCCCTAATGGGCAGCAGTTTTACAGCCCACCCTCCAGCTTGAGTAGAAAATTAGAGCTTTGCCATCGCCCTCTTACAATCACACAGTCCCCTCCGCCGCTCCTACCGGACTTTACAACGCAAACGAACACCGGTATGGGTGCCAAGCAGAGGTCCATCCAACGAGCTTGCCATCGGATCAGCGTATCCCTACCAATACGAACCGAGCTATGTCGCCAAGCCTCCGTCTTCGCCAATGTAACCTAAGTCACTTGTGCTTAGGCTTCGACGGATCGACTCTATAGACGTTTCTGATGTCTTTCCGCTTCGGTTGGGGACTTGCCTGGTTGCAGATCACAGGTGTGGAGACGACGGTCGGTGCCCATGAGAGTACCCAAATTTATGGAACTTCCCAGAGGGTCTCCTGTCATTTTTCGACGGGCCTCCGGTGCTCCTGATGGAATCGCATTGGTCAAAATCTTGCTTCGGGTCCACAGTGTCGCAACTCACCGAAAATTCACGTGCTGAAGCAGGTAAACTTCCCTTGTGGTCAACACAGTTATTTTTTTGTTATTGTTTTGTTATTTGGTATAAAATAAAAATATATAAAGGAAAATCATGATATCGCTGGAACTTTGTACTCAAATTTTAGTTACTTTCTTTTAATACTGCATCACAATTTTTGCGAAAATTTGAATAAAATTACTCCATAAATATTAGGTCTTGCATTTTTAATCAAAACAGCTCATTGTACGTTACGGAATTACTGAAGTTGTAAGATCTGACACTGCTCCACAATTCCAGACATAATTTAAAAAGTTTTTCTTGGAACATAAATTTATTCATGTATC
The DNA here is from genome assembly GCA_024586415.1 of Phrixothrix hirtus. Lineage (NCBI taxonomy): Eukaryota > Metazoa > Arthropoda > Insecta > Coleoptera > Phengodidae > Phrixothrix > Phrixothrix hirtus. The sequence continues at coordinate 5,342 of JAHWXV010104125.1, forward strand.
AAGAAGTCTTTACTTTTCAAAATTTAATGGTTGCATTAAAGTTGTGGATAAAATTGTTGAAAATCTTTTAAAGAAAAATTTAGACATTCATGAATGTTTGATTACACATCACTTCACTTCTCCAGGGAAGATATTTAGGCCGTGTAAATTTTGATATTTCCAAGTAAATTTAGTAATATGGTAAATACATCTACTTTCCATAAAAAGGTGAAAAAAATTAATTAGAAATTCTAAAATAAATTTAATTTTAAACACACTGTAAAAGACAAATAATTATAAAGGGGGTGATCCAGTATGGATAATTGATATACGTCGACGCGGGTTTGTTGAAAGTATATAATATGTGTAACTTTCGATACATAGGGTAGAAATCGATGCACTTGATTAGTATACCTTATTATTTTAAGAATGATAAAGTCGCCCTTGTCCTCCTTCGATAATAGAGAATAAGGGAAATGTAAGTGATAACAATTGAGATCAACAGAGACATGATTATGGTAAAAGTGCTTCAGATCAAGTTTTGCTAGAGTATAGCGATCTTGCGACTTCAATTTTAACTAATAATATGATATATGGCGCTAAAGAAATGCCGAACACGTTAAATAGGGTTATACGTAAACGATTACGCCCTCCTCATTTGTTGGATAATAGTTTATCTTAATTTAGGATTGTATACCTATAATAAAAAAGGGAAACAGTATCATAGTTATTTTAATTTCCCTGTGGGGAGGCGGACTGCTGTAGAGGTAACTGAGACCTCTCTTCAACAAAGAATGGGAAGCCTAGATTATTAAAGGCAAGTATGGGTTTGAAAGTAAATTTGAAGGTAGTAATGAGTGAAAATATTACCCCAATATTCACCTTGGAAGATATATCTCTGTCGACTCAGCAAACCTCACGAAACCTGAATCAGAGCAAGCGTCACCGATGATCGAACTCAGGATTTCCTCAATGTTAGCGTTAACCACTACATGGTCTTATCTCGGTAAGAGAAAGGAGAATTTGCCATTAGTGTTCAGAATCATTGATATATTTCCAGCCACATAGGCGTGAAGGGACGATAAATGTGAGCTTAGCGTTGTTGCACGTTAGTTATAAGATAGCACAAACACAGTAGCTTTGTATCATTCTAAACACAGTTTAAACACTCTGATTTTAATAGATATAAATGATAAACTGTATGCAATGCAACACTAGCAATAACGTTAATCATTAGATCTCTCTAGTTCGGTCAAAAAAATGCGATTTGTCACCATCTTTTATAAAATAATGGTTCTTTCTGACAAAGCACAGATAACGATCCTGCCCTATTCTAATCGACAGATAAATAAATATTTAAATAATTCGTATCATAACTATTTGATTTTATAGGTTTTTTTTTGGTTTCAAAGTTATTTAGCTTCGCACCCCTCCCCTACACTCTTTGAAGACAGATGAAGACGATAACTTTAAATCCATTTTTGACAAATATACCAGGTATTAAAAAATCTAAAATGTTTAAAGGGTATTTAGTACGACTAATAATAAGTCAAAAACTCTTAATGAACCGTTACAAAGAAATCAATTTGAGTGCTCAACATAACCTCCACACATTTCACTACCCACCATGCAATGTCGCAATAGGTAATGTCTCACTCCTTCCAAGACTCCTGGTCATACTCCAATAGTTTAGCATGCCTCATAATTGTCGTAACTGCTTAATATTGTCTATCGATACTTGCTGAACTAAACACTTCGAATAACTCCAAGGGCGTTAAAATTTTGATTTAAATATTGCATTACGGAAATCAAAAAATGTGCTGGTACCCAATAATTTTGTACACACCTATAATTAAAAACTATCTTCTGTTAAGTGTAAAACTGTTTTAATATTAAAAATATGACGATACGTTATTGTGTACCCAATTTTGGTAAAACACAGAAAGGCACTAATCCAAATAGTTTTCAGAAGATGAAGAAATGATAAGCAGTAGATCTGTAATAGATAAAACGCTACTAATACGTTAATCCTAGTTTAGGTTGAATCTTATCTTTTAGCAAGTTTGTTTATTTTTAGTATAACAGGAACAAGTTATTGTAATGAAAACAATGCACAGTTATATTTTATATACTGTTTTGTTTATACTTGAAATGTCCTGAAAGTCTAAGGCTGTCTTATGCCAATACATAATTCACAGTGTTTTCTGTCAATTATAATAATGCTATTGTGAACATTTGCATTGTATCAAATGACATGTTTTTACATTTCTGATCATTTTCACTTAACAGCTATAATTTTGCGTACTTATATACAAAATATTATTGAAATAACATAATAAATGTTTTTAATTGTTTCTATTTATACATAATTAAAAATTAATTATATAAACCAATAGGTTAGTTGCTTTCTTCGTTAATTAGATAAATAATTAAATCACAAGACGTTGGACCCATAAAACCCCTGGCTACTACGGGGCACAAAAATTAAAAATAAGCTGTAATTATAACAAGACATACACCCCAAGGCAAACTAATAACAGATCACCAAACTGCACATGACAAAAATTGTGTTATAAACTAATTTACTAGGTTTAGCAAAAGTTGAATATTAAACTTTACCATCCACTTTTTTTAAATATATGCTACAATAAATAAACATGTTGAATTATTTTGTGAGAAAATGTTTAAAATCTTATGTTTTTCACGAATGTGACCATAGAGATGATGTGGAAAAAGGACGTTTGAACTGGCCGTTCTAACAAATTAAAATTAATTTTACCTTAGGTATATTTGGCTGCCTATCTACACTTTGTCAGGGATACTTTGTTCTTTATGTAAAACCCCACCTAACTGTCTACTCGAGCTTATATTAACTTTTGTGTTAAACAAGTTGCCTATATGTTCTTTAATATAATTCTACCTGTTCTTGATATACTGCAACCTACCCCGCACTCTATTCTAGAAAGAAGAACGTTACCCCATATCAAATACCAACATTAAAATTTATAATATTAAATCAATAAAAACGTATAATAAACCGTCAAATTCAATTCTCTGTAAGAAAAATAATAAAATTCTTTGTTCTCCATGCAAAACAATAATTTAAAATCAGATTTGTAAACGACAACCTTTCATTTTAATTATGTTCAATTAAAAATATCAACTTTCAAAATAAATGACATATTTTCAATTAAACTTTTGAGTTTCTTTAGCAATCAGTCAATCCTACAATTAATAGACAAAAATTCCTTTCTTATGTTTACTATCTTACAAATTCAAAAAGTTTATTCCATAATTATTCAATACTTTAAATTAGATTAAATTATTTTACGAATTAATACATTTAGTCTTCAAATTCAAGTTTGTTTACACTTTCTTTATTCAAATTGTTAATTATTATGAAGCATTCTTTATAACCACATTTATAATTTAATTGTACTAACCTTATATATTGTAGTATTAGTATTTATGCACTATGGTAGGAATAATTCTATGCTCCTTATTGGTGATTATATTGTAAATTAACTTTCCATTCCTACACCTTAAAGTGATGGTATAACTTTGTGTTTCTTTAAATAGATGCTGAAAAGTTATTAAAAATTGTTTATAAAATCTCTGTGTTAACACCCGTGAACACATTTTAATTGTTATATTGTGATATACTTGAAGATTTGTCCAAGTCCTTTGGAAATAATTATTTGTTGTTGTAGATTAAATTTATATTTTGCTTCTACATTATGGTAGCCATTTAATTCTTCTCATGTAAGTATTTAGGAATTACGAAATTAATTTAAAATTCTTCTTTAATTGCAGTGGTAGTAAATTGCTATGTGTTCTAATCCTAGCAGAATTTACTTAAATCTGGTTAAATGTTTGCTTACCTTGGCAATATGACATCAGGTAATTTATACAGGTAAAATTTTATTTATCTAGTGTTTACTTTTTGATAATTTATTTTCCTCTTAAATTATTCTTTAATAATTCTTTAAATTATTCTTCCACTACTTATTTCTCCTTTTTGTTTGTAATAAAATTAAATTTTATTCGCGTAATTTTCTTTTACTTAACACTAAACTTGTTTCAGGTTAAAAATTGGTAATTTGATCAACTTTGATCAATTGAATTTAAATTTGTTGTGAGAAGCATTACATCCTCTTACGATGGTCAAAATGCAACTGAAAATTAGTGAAGATCCAGGCCGAAGCTGCAGTGTCTGCACTTTCCTCTGAAAAAATTACTATACTTTAAATGGACATAAAATTTTAAATATGGGATTAATTTGGATTTTGCAAACATGTTCCTGTTTCATATCATTAACAGAATCTCTCTGCAAAAGCTCATTAAATAATCTTACAATGTTTAGATCACTTGGATACTTTTGGTAACAGGCACCAAAATGTGGTTTGTGTCCATGCTAAATTGTTTTAACATTTATAACATTTTATGCAAAATTTCATTGATTGGCTGGAAAACATCTCCATAATGTTCTACAGCTTCTGGATATTAATTATTTTGAAGAAGATTGTGTTTTTACAACGTATGATGCATTTAAAGATTCACACACTTTGTTTTAATATTTCACTGTTATTACATTGTAATGTTTAATTTTTCATATTGTAATCTTTATGTTCATGTATTGTACAATTTTTAATATATGTATTAATTAATTTTATCCCTTCAGTTAGAAGGTATTAGGAATTGACCTCAATTTTTTTATATTTATTTAAATTATCACAATTAGTTAATGAAAATGTTCATATATATTATCTGCATGTATTTACTACCATAACATCCTAAATGTTGCTTATATTAACATTTATGTACAATTGTTTACTTTGAAATTTGACTTAATAATCTTAACTCGAGTCCGATTTTTGCTCGTAATTTGTTATTTACTTTTATTTATTGTTTTTCCTTTTGAGAATTGAATCTTTTTATAATTAATTCATATTCTTATATTAATAATATCAAATTATTGCACATATTTGCAACCCTATATACAGTTTGCTTCAAAATATGAGGTAACGTAACCAATTTCATATCTTTATCCTTACGAATGTGGTTCTATCTACCACATAATTCCCTCCAATTCGAATTAACTATAACACGCGTACTTACGAGTGGCATATTGGTTTTAATTCGTACAAATTTACATCAATTACAGTCATCTAACTCAGCCTCGTAAGGATAATGGATTGATATATGAAATTTTCCTCTCACTCTCACAGAATCTGCATACTTCAATTCGTATGTGTCATTAAAGACCCTTTTCACTATAAATGGACCGGCATATGGTAACAGCAACAAATATTTCCACTTCTATCCGCAACCCTTAAATTTCTTACTTTCTCTTACGTATATGAAATATAGTATATATGCAAAAAGAGTCATACTTGTTTTAAATGCATTGTAGTGCCCTTACTAAAGCTGCGCATGATGATGGCAAACCAAACGGGACTACTCTAAATTGGTAGACACTCTCGTCTATATTAAACCCTGTGAATTTTAGGGATTCTCGACTCAGAGGAATGAGCCAGAATGAATTTTTTAAATCGAGTTTGGAGAAGACACTCTTTTGCCCTATTCTCCTTAAAATGCTGTCCATACTAATTGGAGCTACAAATTGTAGAACCGTACGTTCATTTAGGCGTCTTACCGTCCTTCTTTTGCACAACTACTAACGGATTGATAAAAGGAGTACGCGCCTTTTCAATTATTCCCTGAGGTATCATACTTTCAATTTCTTCTTCCACTTTACCTTTGTACTTATATGAAATGGGATACGTTTTGTTGTTAAAGTAAGTTTCATCGTTAACCTGTAGCTTTTGTATATAACCTTGAGCTACTCTGGGTTCATCGTTAATTAAAGATTAATTCGCTTTTAAAAGTTGTTTCAAAAATTTTTTATCTTCTTTGGCACACTCAAATGGTACCTTTTCTTCTTTTAAGACATTTATGTTCATTATTTGTTGTAGGTTTCCAATTTCTTGCGATACTCATGGTATTTTTGTTCCATTTATGTTGAAGGTTTTTTTTTCGGCATTTATTTTTATATTTATTTTGGTTAAAGTGTTCATTCCCATTATTTTAGGGATTGATACATTTGGCACAACTAGCACTTTAGTGTTTAAGTTGTAACCCCCCAAATTGCATTTGACTATCACTTTTTTCTTAATACTTGCAAACCTTTTATAATTTTCCGCGACTAAATGTATCGAGTTTATTGGCATAATTGATTTATTAAATATTAAATGGTTTTCTTCCACTACACTTTGATCAATTAAAGAAATTTCTGCTCCAGTATCCACTAAAGCAATATAACTGCTATTTAACATACACATACATTAATTAATGGTAACCTAAAATAATTTGAATTATTTACATTTATTTCATTATCACCCGTACCACTATAGATTTCTTGGATAAATTCCCTCGGATAACAATAGGAATGGCTAATAGCGGTACAGCCTACCAAAAATCCTTCTTTTCTTCATCTTTTTGTGTCTTTTTAATATTTTCTTCAATTTTTGATTCGCGAGACGGACCAGGCTTCGGCTCATAACTATTTTCCTGCCCTCGTTGCGCTTTACTAAGTTTTCAGGCATCATTCTATAATTTTTTTCTGTTCATTTTGCGAGTAATTAAACCATTGCCTCGCACGTTGGTTTCCATCAGCTTTATCATATTTAGCTGGTTCATTTTGTTCTTGGCCATTGTTTTTCTGACCTTGACCCATATTCTTACCTTATTTATATTCTTCATACTGGCCTTGTCTTTGTGATCGTTTATTATAGTCATAATTGTAGTTATTATTGTTATAATAACTATGATTTGAATAGTTTCTTTGCGAATTTCCTCGAAATTATTCGCAAATATTATATTTCTTCACCAGCGCAATCAACTGTTCATATGTTCGTACCTTGCTGGTGACTGATTTGCACCGGATGTGAACATCAAAGTGTCCTGACATTCTTTGTACAATTACACTTCCTTCCATTGCTTGTTCTAATTGAATATACTGTAAATATTTTTTGTTACGTAACTTTCCATAGTGGAGTTTGTGCTGGGTCTATACGTTCCCTCCAACATGTCAAGTTTTACTTTTTCTTGGGCTCTGTAATCCCAATATTGCTTCAAGAATAAATTTTCAAATTCTTTGAATGACACAGCAGTTTTCAATCACTTCAAACCAATCGTTTGCATTTCTTTTTAATGAATTTCTAATTATATTTATTTCATATTCCTGGTCATATAGTCTGCCCATGCCTTTTTTTACATTATTGACGTGAGACTTTAAATTTTTCAGAAATGTCTTCGGTTGTATCTTTCAATCGCCATAAAATTTGACTATTGGGTTTTCCGATGCTTTGCCAATTATTATCGGATTTCCCGATACTCCACAATATTCTTCTCTCACCTCATTTTGGTATGACGCTTTGAATTCTTTATTTTCCTGATGTAATGTCTTAAATTTCTTTGTTACCGAATCAATTCGGCTGTTCGTGGCTTGTACCTTTTCTTGTATTTCCATTTTCAACTTCTCACTTGATTCTTGGACCCATGTTTCTGTTTCCTTTGCCTTGATTTCTGTAGCTTCTTGTGTTCTTTTAAATGTCTCCGTCGTCTCTCCTTTTTCTTTATCCATTCGTTCTTCAAAGCTTGTGATCCAAAACCAACTTCCGTAATAAATATGTGAAATTTCTTGACAACAACAGAAATGGCAAATAACTAAAAAACTATCGCATTTAGCTATAAAGTATCTTATATGAATTTAAAGAGAATTTAATTATCTATCGAATACGATAACAAAAACATACAAGTCCGATTTAAAAAAATTAACTTTTTGGCAATTTTCGGATAGCTTTAAATTTAAAAGAATAAAAATAATTTAAACTTTAAAGAAATTACTTTCACTTTTACAAACTCACTTTAAATTTTCTTGATAAAGAATATCTTCATATTATTAATATTTGCATTCGCTTATTTTGTGTATAATTTAAATTTTGTGAAAATAATTGAAAATCTAAACGATAAATGAATTTCATTAAAATTTTGCGTAATTTATATTCAATAAAAACTATGTTCATACAAATTAATGTAAATAAAACATCAATTTAAGATATTTATCAAATAAGTTTTTAATAATTAATGCGCAAATAATTATAATTAATAAGCCATAGTGTTTTACCACATACAAGCAAACTTAGATGGTTTAAACACGAAGAAATAGTGGCAATTGTAAAACCTATGGAAACAAAATTATTTCAACTAGAGCAAGAATTTGCATTAGTGAAATTTGTTAACGGTAACTTGGAACAATACACAAGGTTAAACAATTTACAAATATTTTGAATACCAGTGGAAAATGATGAAAATACTGATAATGTGATAATTAAATTCTGCAAAGATAAACTAGGATTTAATTTACTAGCATCAGATATAATTGGTCGCATAGACTAGCGGTACGTGGCTCACAGTCTAATATGAATCCTTTAATAGTCGAACTTATTTCCCGAAATGTAAAAAAATTAATATTTAGTAAAAAGTACCAGTTGAAGGGAACACGAATTATAATTACAGAAGACCTTACAAAGATCCGATACCTGTTATATAAAGAAGCATATAAGAAGTTGGGAGTTAGAAAAGTATGGACGAATAATGGTAAAGTGTTTGTCAGAAGTGATAATGGAATTAAACGCATTCTTTCTATTGCTAACTTGGGCGATTAAAATTGTACTGCCAAATGGGTCGCTTACGATTAGATAAACAAAAAGTTATCCTATTGCTTGGCATAGTAAATACATTTTTTATTTTTTACATAAAATTTCTAGTTTAAATATTCCCATAAAAAAACCTGTTTACATCATTATTATTTAGGAAGTTCGTTCTCTGTCAAAATATTGTTGCTTTAGTTAAGTATTAAATTATATTAAGTTTATTAAATTACATTTCCTTTATTTGTATTTGTTCTCTATTCAAAAGATTTATGACTTTTAAAGTCTGTCATTTAAATGTACGATCACTTGTGGCTGATTTTTGTGATTTTTCTCGGTATATTTTAGATAATGACTATAATATTATTGCAGTAAGTGAACTTGGTTGATTTCAGATATTTCCATTTCAAATGTAACTACTCCAGGTTATAATTTTCTTAGAAAAGATAGAAGCGCTGACGGCAGGAGAGGTGGTGTTGGTGTATATTTGAAGAATAATATACACTATGAGATGATTGCACTAAATTCAAATTTGGAGGAAATTTAGGTAAGCATATTTTTAAATAATCTGCCCATAAGTGTCCATAGCTTTTATAGACCACCAAAATTCAATTTTAATTCGTTTTTGGACGAATTGAAAATTCGCTATTGCAAATTGTGCTGACAAGTTGATGAAATTTTATGTCTAGGTGACATTAATTTACATTTACTTAACCTTGATAATATATCTGTGAACAAATTCAACATTTCTCTGAATAGTTTCAATTTAAAACAGATGATTGATAAACCACCGCGTTTTTCACAATGCAGAGCCTCACTTTTGGATTGTTTTATTATTCAGGAAGACCCTAATCCTTTAACAGGTGGAATTCTTTCCTTGCCTCATATAGAAATTTTAAAAATATAGATAAAGACCTGCTGTACGACCATCTAAAATCTATTCCTTGGCGGAACATTTATCATTTGGCCACTATCGATGAAAAGGTGTCTTTTTTAATCAAAATCTTAATGTGTTAATGAATCTACATACTTCCTTAAAATAATGCAATTTTAAAAATCGCTCTAAGTCATAGATCACGGATAATATTGAGTATTTTATAAAACTTAGAGATTGTGCTTTTCATAAATATAAAAATTCAAATAATCCAACGCAGTTTGAGTACTACGAGCAGCTAAGAAACTTTACTGATATCGCAGTTATACGGAAAAAAGGCGTGTATTGAAACATGTATTTTTAAAAATAATAGTAGGGAAACATGGCAAGCGTTAAGAAAGCTTAATGTGATTAAACAAAAGCATAAAAATCCATTACCTCCAAATTTTTCTGACCCAAATGAAATAAATCAATTTTTTATATCATTAGTTCCTGTTTCAAATGTTATTGCAGAAAATATTAGGGAACATTATAGTACTGTTGAGTCAAGCGTAACAACTACTCTAAGATTTAAAACTGTTGAGATTTGTGAGATAGGTAAAACAATTGCTAATTTAAAATCCCAAACTGTTGGTGCCGATGGAATTCATATCAATTTTTTTAATTTTATGTTGTCCATATATATTAGAGTAATTTGTCATATTATAAATTTTTGCATACTGAATTCCGTTTATCCTAGTGAATGGAAATTGACGCATGTGTGCCTCTTCCTAAGATAGATTCACCATCAGAACTTTCGCATTTAAGACCGATTTTATCTAAGGTACTAGAATATGTCATTAAATCATAGTTGTCTGTGCATTTAGAACAAAATAGTATTTTACCAGATACGCAATCTGGATTTAGAAAGGGACATAGCTGTGCAATCTCAGTGTTACAAATGATATCTTTGAAGCTATTGATAGCAAATATTTTGGTCCTTTTGGATTATTCTAAGGCATTCAATACGTTAAATCATGAATTTTTGCTACTAATACTATTTAAGATTGGGTTGGAAACATCAGCAATTTCATTTTTTAAAAGTTATTTTGACAGTAGGAAACAATGTGTAATACTAGAAGATAAGGACTCTGAATTAATGAGTGTTTCAAAGGGTATACCTTAGGGTTCTATGTTGGGACCTATCTTATTTTGTATTTACAATTCCTTTATCCTTTGCAGCACTATAAAGTACAAATATATGCAGATGATGCACAATTGTTATTCTCTTTTCCTCCAAATGCTATTCAACAAAGTTGTAAATTAATAAACAATGATTTAAAATTATTATACAATGTCAATGAAACATTCTATGTATTTAAATCCCAATAAATGCTCTGTTATGTTATTTGGGCGGAATCTATCAATTATTTTAGCTCTAAATGAGTTCAAAATTTAATTATAAAACTCTTAGTACATGTATAAAGGAAATTATGAATGGAATAATTAATTTTAGTTTATAATTTAGGTGTATAGGAAAGCAACTAACGTCAATAAATTCAAATTAACTTTAAAATGTGTAAGAGAAAGTCGTGTGTTGTCTCACACCAGATTTTT
>JAHWXV010104165.1:0-19674 GCA_024586415.1 Phrixothrix hirtus
GCGACAGCGGTACTCAAACAATTTACAATAAATTATAATAATAAACGATTCTATTGTCTAAAATCACACAAACGGAACTCCAACAATTTATATTCGTCAAATAAATGTATTAAATCAATACCAATTTTATAGAAAATTCATAAGTGAATTTTGAACTATTACAGAAGATTCGAAGGTAGGAATGAGTGAAAATACTGCCACTGCATTTACTTCAGAGGAGATGTCTCCGTCGACTCAGGAAAACCACTCGAAACTTGAATCAGAGCAGATAACCTCGGGTATCTAAACCCGAATTTCTCGAGTTCTGAACTGCAGCGTTAACTACTACACCACCCCAGCTCGTTGAAAATGATGTGTCTAGCCACAAATCGTATCTGACTGTAAATAGCGAATGGAGGTTCAAAGGATATGTAATACGAGGAATGGTGAGAAAGTCATATTTTATTTCTAGGAAATAATATTTATTTAAAACTAGTTGTTATCCAGAAATAAATTTGTTTTATCATCTGTTTATGTTTCCCAATAGTAATAGGTTTAGAGGTATAACTATACTAAATTTCAAATTTTTATGTCAAGTGTCCAAGGTGTTCCTTAATTTTTAGCAGGGCTATCAGCGTAAATATCTTTTTAAAAAAATATTATCTCTCAAGTTTGTATATCAGCTAGAAGTGTCCACGCTTTTGGATAAACAGACATGCGTACGTTCGATTTTAAACTGTATTTCACTTAGAAACAATAAGCGCCAATGACGACCACAAAATTAATGTTGCCAGACAGATACGCCAAACTAATATTTAACTGTTATTTAAAAGCCATTTTGTTTAATATAGTGATTAGTATGTAAATCTTTACTCTCAAACGACGTGGGTTCACACTAGGTCGAGTCGGTAAATTTTTTAGTGGAGAAAATTTAAAAACGCCTTCTCCTCCAATGAAGAAGTAAAATCGTTAAAAATTCATACTGCGATGTATCTCTTCTAGGCTGGACAAAGTTCAAGTAGGCATGGTGAAATGGCCATACCCAAGAGTACCAAGAAAATTTCTAGAAGCCTCGCCCACAAAACTAACAAAGCAATAATCATTTAAATTAATAAACAAAAAAGTTTTCGAACTAAGAAAGAGCAAAAAGTTTTGTCGAAAAGGTCACTAAAAATAGTGAATAATTAAATTTTGAGTTTAAAGCGAGGAAACTAAATAAAGAATCTTTTAAAGATTGAAGGTTTATATGATACCAAATAAAATTGTAGCAAGTAAAATAGGAGAAGATACAATAAATTAAATAAACATACAAAAAAATGAAATATTCCTAGATATTTCCGTAATATGATACTATGATACTACATTTTTGCAAATTCTTATTAGATATCACATCTTTAATTAACCAAAACGTAAACAAAATTCTAAACACTGCTTGTCAACCCTTACAATTGAATAACAAGTTGTTAAACAACAGTTATTGTAATGCAATAACACAATTACTAAATAATGCAAAATTTGGATGATAATCGAATACTACAATTTAGCAAAAATAACATAATTAATTACTTATAATAAAAGGTAAATTGCAAAACTACAATTAAATATATTTAACCAAGACTATTAACAAATTAAATTTCAAGATAAAATACAATATGTTTAAATATTATTAATGCTAATTCATAGAATAGTATTTACAGGGATGAAATCAAAACGTTTTATAAATGCTAATCTATTAAAATTAAAATTCGTAGTAAAATACTTCTTAATTAAATAAGATATTTAAATTTCATAAATTGATATTTGCAGTCAAAACTGGTAGAAGAATCTTTTGAAGACAATTGTTTGCAGCTCTAAATAGTAATTGGTCTGCGAAGGATAAATTAGACAAAGAGAATGAAGAATACACTAGAATTTGTAACTTTAATTTAAAAACTGTTCAATTCCCAAGCGTGCTACCTTCTTCTGCAACCCACTCTCTACGTTGACGTGTAGTTGAGTGCCTTATACGATCGAAGACTCCGTGTATTTCACTCACGGAGTTAACGGCTACATGAATTCGAGTGATGTTAATTTCTGTATTAATAATTACCCTCTATGGGTTTTGAAAAATTGCAGAGAATGGTTAAAGTTTTGGCTATAGAACAATATAACTCAAAATATTGGTTAAATATCTTGATTAATATTCAATATGTAGTAAAAGTTTACTTACATTTGTTTTGAATAATGTGTGCTATTGATGAGCAGTATGTCTTTCAACAGCACTAATGTGTACTACAAAACGAACGGCAATTACAATAGCCTAATAGGTTTATAAACGATTACAGTCGTTTCAAAACTTCAATTGTAAATATTTCGGAAACTATATATGTAGAAACAAAATGTATTAGTTTTAGTCCCACACTTACGGGGCACCTGCTGTCAGCAATTTCTCAAATTTAACAAAATTTGGTTAGTGTGCACTAGACTTTACGTGTATTTATTTTAATCCCTTGTAATCCGTAACGGCAGGTAAATTTGTTGTCTTGCTTTAGACGAAAACTATTTAGAAGTACAAATTTCAACCATTACTCACTTAATGCAATTTGACTTATATTTTATATATGTAACTGTAAACAGAATGAGTTTCATATATTACTTAACGAATCATAAAATATGATTTGTAACATAAAATCTATTTTTGTTGAATGATTACAGTTATGTCACTTGAAGTTAATTAAAAATTAATTAGCCTTGAAATAAAGCAACTTTATGACATAGATACAATGATTCTTAGAAATTTGCAATTATACATGTGAGCTCTTTTGATTTCGATAACCGTTGAAATAACAATTTTAAATTTTTTGTAAAAGTATAAGAATAAATTACATATTAATATTTTGTTATTCCACCATTACGTTCAATGAACATAGAACATAGAAAGTATTAAGTGTGGAGTGATGCGTTGTCCTATTAAAAGAAAGCATTAAGAATGTGTTTAAAATAAATAATCGTGGAGTTTTATTAAAATAGTTTATTTCTAAAAGATCATGAAATGTTCAATAATTAAAAAGGATGTATAAATATGAAATGTTGTATGGGAACGACCTTAGTTTCATTTGAAATGCCAAGCATTTTGTTATAAACCCTATCAATTATTTATTAGTAAATCTAGGGATTTAAATTAAATAGAAATAATATTTTACATATTAAAACAGAAACTTTCTGCATATAAATGTTATGGTATCATAATATTTTAAAGTGGGAATTCTACAAATTAAATATTCATAACTATAAGTATTTTCGGTAAATGCAAAACATTTTAACTTCTAATTCCTGCCATTATATTCGGTAATAGTAAGTGAAAGCATTCTTGCATCGTTATCAGTTCCCGAACACACTGTATAAAAAGTTTCTGGAATGTTTTCAGGAATAAACAGTCAAAATATAAGATGAAAGACTCTAACGGCCAGAGGCAATGTAAGAAAAACGACTTTCGGTAACAGATTATGTCAAGTTTAATAGAATGTCAACGTTTCGTCCACTATTGTAAGGGAGCGTTTTATGAGGATAGAACGATGTCGCCCGAATCCGTTCAAGCTGGACTTGTTGATAAGTTAAATTACTGCGCTTCTGGCGATATCTTTATCCGCCTTACAAAGATGGACAAAACGTTGACATTATCTCATAATACATAGTTTTGATTGCTAACAATATATTAATAAGGAGCAGGATGATCATTATCTAGAAAATGTTGTTTTAAACAAGAAAAGTATGTTTTCTAATCATATATGTCGGTTCCGATAAATATTTTCAAAATAAATAAAAGCATTCGACTACATCGAATACAACAGTGTTTAGACACATCAACGTTTTAAAATCGAAGGTTTCACTATTTATAGGAAAATTATTTTGCTAAATAAAACTTTGATGCAGCTACTAGTAAGTTACAGCTTTGAATCTGAGGTTGTTAACCTTCTCTCAAAGAAGAGCGAACTTAATCACTATGGAGCTCTTCATCCGTGCGAACGACAGGCGCTCTTCGATTTTTCTGAGGAGTAAACACGTTTTTGCCTACTCTTCAGTGTGCCGAAGTGAATTCCTCCTTCATTAAAAAAGAAATCAAGTCTTATGAGTAGATTACAATGTTCGTTACCTCAGCAAGAGGCAATGATGATTTTTATTTATTGGTGCAACTGTTATATAGCGTCAACATCTAACAATCACATATGTCTGCCGTCATTAGTTTTGAGTTTGTTTACTTTTAGTTATGAGTGTGATTGTAAATTTGCATTATAGACGGTTTGAGCATCGTGCAGTCATTAAGTGCTGGCGCAAATCTATGAAGACATGCGAATGGGCAACTGAATGTAAACATCAACGTAAGAGCAACGAAAATGATTCTCACAGCGGTATTGACTATTAAGAAAATGTTGACAAAATACGAGGTACGACAGTTAAGTAATGAGACTGATTTTTTTGCAAAATGTGGCAAACCTGCAGCTTGCGTAGGCACTCCATATTTGACCTTGAACTCTAAACTACTCCTAGTCCAAGCGGCACATTGATGTGGCCGCTCAGTCGTGAGTTGTGCTGTAATATGGAAACACGTGTTTTTGTCTCTCGTTATAGAAATGGAATCGCGAAATATTGCGCATGGCCTCCCGGCCAATCAACTAACCAATATTTCTACAAAGAAATTGTAGAAAGACTCCGAAAACGAGTTCTCCGTGTGCGTGCAAACATTGCTGATAATTGGATTCTTCATCACCATAATGCGTCATCCCATACTGCACTGTCTGTGTAGCAATTTTTAACCTCAAAACGCATTTCAGTACTACCACAGCCACCTAATCCACCAGATATCGCCCCGTGCGACTTTTTTCTATTTCCAAGAATCAAAATGGTGGTCAAGGGACACCATTTTCAAACAACAGAAGATGTCCAAAAAGGTGTGACGAGGGTCTTGGAGGACATTCCAAAAGAAGAGTTTCAGAAACGTTACCAGCAGTGGCAGAAGCGCTGGAGTGTGTGCAAGCAGAAGGGAACTACTTTGAAAGAGATTACACTAAAAATGACTAAAAACATAAGTGATATTTTTTTACATCAGTCTCATTACTTAATTGTAGCACCTCGTATGTGAAATGATTATGGAAGACCAAAGACTGAAAATTAGAGAAATAGCGACGAAGTAGGGTTCCCAAAAGCATCTGTGACCTGGGCGCCGAAGTTTCCTTTAAGGTCTGTGCACATTATCATGCACGTATCGTTTCCAGCACGTAGCGTTTTGGTTCCGAAAAATATTATTCACTGATTTACATATGAACCAATTCACACTGTCAGAAACGGATCGAATCGGCACGTTACGCTTACGTACAGTATACTCGGGCTCAATATTTGCCGGATGCATGAACCTGCCTGAACCTACCGGAACTTGTTGAACGTATAATGTGAATTGCTATCAGTTGTTTGCCAGCCTTATATAATAACAATTATATTTTTATTCTAATAAATTTTATTTCATAATTAGATTTTATTTTATTTTAAATTTAAAATGGAGTTAGGAAAATTAACCGAATTCTTCCGCAATGAGCAAATTTTATATAACTATAACGATAACCATTATCACGATGCAATTAAGAAGAAAATATTTGGAGGGAAATTACGAACAAATTAAAGCAAAATGGTAAGCGAAAATAATAACAATCTTTTAAATTTTTTAGAGTTTATTGATAAAAAAATTGTTACAATATTATTACCATTCAA
Organism: Phrixothrix hirtus; assembly: GCA_024586415.1. NCBI lineage: Eukaryota > Metazoa > Arthropoda > Insecta > Coleoptera > Phengodidae > Phrixothrix > Phrixothrix hirtus. Next base: position 5,722 of record JAHWXV010104165.1, read on the forward strand.
GTTTGCCAGGAGCAGATTAAAAAATGTTTTAAATGTGTCCCTCACGTTAAATGCTAATAATGAATTATTTCCACCCTGTCTAGGTAGATTAGTAAATTCTACTTTATTATTATTTTTCTTGAGTAATAAGTGTTCTTAATGAGCCCCAATAAAATTATGTAATATGCATATAGTCAATATAACCTTGTCTACAATTTCCGGTTGCAACTGAATTCTTTTATTATAAATTCTAAATCTTTGAGAGAGAATTCCAAAAGCGTTTTCTACCACCCTTGTAGCTCTTGATAATCTATAGTTGAACTATTGTTTTTCTATGTCATCACATTGAGCTCCTGGATATGGCCTCATCAAATAGTTTTTTAAAAGAAACGCCTCATCACCAACAATCACATGTGGCATCTTCATTGTCATTCCTGGCAAAAGTTTATTCGGTAAGTGACAAAGAGTTTTAGTTTCCAAATATTCTTTAACTTTGAGTTGTGAAAAATGCCTCCGTCGCTGTTTTTGCCATAGCTACCTATATCCACAGCAATAAATTTGTATCTAGCATACACTAGGGCCATGAGGTTTACAGAAAAAGTTTTTTTACAATTAAAATATAGTGAGCCACTGTTTACTGGAGCAATTATTTGAACATGTTTCCCGTCAATAGCCCCGATGCAATTAGGAAAATTCCATATTTTCCAAAACACTTGTGCTATTTCTTTCAACTTCTCAGCGGTAGGGACAGCAATATATTCGGAGTGCATAGTAAAAATAATTGCATTTGTAACTTCCAAAATAATTGACTTTACTGTAGAATGTCCAAGTCGAAAACTATATGAAATTGTTTTCATTGAATCTCCAGTAGCTAAATACCTGAAATCGACATATGTTAATTAATTATGTGTTTTAGATAATTAAGATAATAATTAAGATAATTATGTTAATTAATGTTTTCTTGTGCTTTCCAGTTAAAGACTGCAAGAAACAGTGGAATGCTCTTAGATATGCATTTAGGCTGCATCAACAAGTGGTCAAGCCGCAGCAATTGTGAAAAAATGGAAATTTCAAGAGGAAATGAACTTCCTTCTTCCTTTCATCCAAGATAGGCTAACCGTATCGTCGAAATTAACAATATACAAGCTTCTCAAGTTTATTATGAGCCTGTGTCAGAAATAGAGACTGGACCAAATCAATTATTGAACGAGGAGGTGTCCATTGAAAAAAGAGCCTCAAAGAGAAGTGTAGTTGAGCAATAGCGATTACCAAAAAAAAAACAAGAACACGCTACTGCTTTAGCAGTGGTTATGGATTATCTTTTGAAGAAGGAAGGAAAAGATGAAGTTGAGGCCCTTTTCTACGGTTTGGCCCCAACAGTGAGAAAGTTGCCGCCATATTACCGTGCACTTGCAAAAGCAAAGGTCTCCTCCATCATAGGGGTGATTGAATGACAATCCATTACAACTCTTAATCCACCTGTCATGCGGGCAAGTACGTATATACATCCTAGTAGTCAGCAGTATTTGTCCTCAACTGTTTCTACGCCAATGGCATCACCTCCACCAAATACTCAGGATTTTTATGATACGACAACCAATGCCAACACTTTTTATGAATCTTTTTCATAAAACATAAAGCATTAACGATACCTTATAATTAAATTGTTTTTTTTGTGTGTTTGTACTTGTTTCAGTGAAAAATAAATCTAGTTGCTTTCCATAAATAGACTTTTTTATCTACCTTAAACGTACAGCTAATTTGTCCTTGGGTGAAATGGCTTCTTTAAATGTGGAATTTTGTTTCTTTATTAGTGGTATAATTTTATTATTAATATATTCAAACTGTATCCTATTCATTCTAAAATATCCATTGGGTGTACTGCAAATCTTCTTACTGAGTGTTTTCTGGTTTCTTCTTCATCTAATAAAAGTGCAATTGCACATAATTTTTTACGTGAAAAGGAAAACATTACTTCACTCAACTAAACTGAATGAAACTGACTGAAACGTTTTGGGTCGTATAATGTGAACACATGATCGGGTTGCTGGCACCGAAACGCTACGCGTCAGAAACGGCACGTGCATGATAATGTGTACAGACCTTTAGTCGAACAGAAACGAATTTGACTTACACTTTCGCGTGAATATTTGGAATAATATCAAACAGGTCCTTAAAAGTTTTTAGGCATATTTATGACGATAGATGAAACGTGGGTTCTCCACTACGCTAAAGAATTCAACAGAAATTCAAACAATGAAAACGATTAAGGTTACCACGCCTAAAGAAAGCAAACAAGGTAGTGGCTTCTGTTTTTTTTTTGGATTTCAAAGGTGGATTACTTTGAAAATGGTGAAACGATAACTCGACTTATTATTGCATCCTTCTTCGTCGTTCACGTGAGGAAATTAAGAGTAAACGGCCCGGTACGCTATCAAAAAGTTCTATTTCATCAGAATAATGCGTACATATACACGTCGCATCGGTTCGATAGTTATTAGAAATCTGTAAGTGGGCCTTCGAATTGCTTCGTCTCCCTCAATAATCGTTAAATTTGGTTTCTTCGAACTTCCACCTATTTCCAAGCTTGAAGAAACATTTTTCACATATGAGGAGCTCCCGCCTTGAGAAAACATTTTTTAAAAGTGCTATAGGAGCATTAGAGAGAAGGTGGCAAAAGTGAGTTGAACTTAAGGGAGATTATGTAGAAAACTACTAATATTTTAAAAACGATAGGTGTTTTATTGCATTAGATTTATAATCCTAGTGTGGCGGTGACCCAAAAATCAGAAAGGAAACAACGAAGATTATAACGTATGAAACTGGACCAACATATCGGAACAAAAACGCGCGCGGAAAATTGTGTTCATTTCTATCTCACAAGTTTATAAATAGCAACGAAAATAACGCAATTTTTGATACATAAGTGCAGGCTCTCAAAGTGATCGTGGATAATTTTGACTTTGCAATATTAAAAGTAGCATGAATTTTTTCAACTTCGCGAAATATTAAGTGAATCATTATAGACCGAATTTTTTATTTTGCAATTTTTCCAAAAGCAATAATTACATACTGAGTTAGATTGTTATAAAATCGGTCTTTATTGAAGCATATCTACGCTAGAGAAAGTAGTACATTAGTAAACAATTGTAAAGAAACGCTTTAAAAGTACCACCTCCAAGAAAATTAAAAGCGTTTACATCTTGATCAATTAAATTGTATAAACGACTCAAAATCACGAAAAGAACAGCTTTAAATTCATAATATGTATCGAGATCAGGCAAGGATTTTTTTTAAATGTGTTACAGGGTCAGGTCAGTAAAGCAGAGAAATTTCTTAATTAAAAACAAAAGTTGTATAGGATTTTAGCATATGCGAAGGGACATTCACCCCGATTGTTTGCATACAGGTTTCTATGGAGACACCATTGATCATTTGTACATTTCGTTATACTGTGACTGCTGGCTTTTCCAGTATTACAACAGATTCACTAATTTTCCTTACTTTTTCAAGGTAATGGTGAAATATGGAGTAATTATGCGGGCAATTTAAATCAATGAGGGAGGGGTGGCGTGGTTACAATTAACACTTTGTGCCTACATGTCGAACAAATAGTAAGTAAAACTTTGTTTATTTATGTAGGTCTTGTTGATAGTTTTAGATTTGAAAAAACTATTTTGAATTTAATTTATTTAAAAAATTTGGGATACATATTTGTTGCATGCTATAATTTTAATTTAATTGCAATAACTTAAATAACAATATTAATATAAAAAGAAGGTTACGAGTTCATTTTGACGCATTTGTCTCATCAGTAAATTTAGGAAAATCAATGGAACTTGCGTGTTTAGAAGTACTTCGGAGACAATTTTCTATTTGTTTCGACCCAATAAGAAAATGTAAAACAAATATCAGCTGCTTCAACATTACATATAAATAAAGGCTACTTTTTATTACATTTTTTAATATTTACCAAGCTTTGGCAAAAGCGAAATTAAAAGTTAAAACTGCGATATGCTTTTTTTAAAATAATTAAACCAAAGCTGCCTTTCTCATGCCAAAAATTAAACTAAGTTCTACATTGCATGTATATGAATTTTGGCGTTCCAAAAAGTACATCAATTTTGAAAAAATTGTACTGCCTAAATAGGCGATCGAATGTGTTTATAATATTGGGGACTTCTGAAGAAGCCCTAAAACTAGCCACGAGGTGTTCCAAGTATTTTTTTCGACCTGATTCTAACGTATTCTCTATGTCGCTGAAACATTTTGCTTCTTTATGCTACTTTCTTTGGTTGCTTTCTTAGGGATTCATGATTGTTCTAAGTTATTATGTTTGAATTCTCCTTTTTCTTACTCTGTATGAAATAATAAGCATACTCATGCATCATAATTACGTTACCACGTTGAAATTCAAAATGGCGCGTGCCCACCTTCTGCACATACAGTGTGTTTTCCTTAATATATTAAGATAAGTGATTGGTCTTAAATTATACATATTGATTCATTTTTGTTGTTTTTTTATTTTGTTTTGTGATTTATACTTCGGAATGGTCATTTCTTCATACCTACTAGCATTTTGCCGTAGGGATTTTTAACGTGCCAAATGCTGCATTGACACAGGGCCTACGATTTGACTTCCTCATCTGAGAAGATACATGTTTTTTAAGTCATTGTCCGATGAAAAATATACCGCCCTCGATGGTGTTTGAACTCGCGTCCCTTAAACGGCCGACTTCAAGCGATTTATATTTGAAACTGTTTGTATGTTATTTCAATTGGGATAAATTAACTTATTTTAATCTCTTTACAGCGAATTTGATTATATTGAAAATGGTTTTCTTATTTTTGTAAATTTTCTTATTTCTTTCTATACTTTTTTGATGGAAATTAGAATTTTTGATTAACTTTTTTAACACATTTGTTTACCCGGCAATTTAAAAAGTGCCACCTGTTTAAATTCGGCGTCAAACATACATTACTCTAATAGCGTTTCCAATTTGCTGCATTACCCCAGTGCAATGGATATTGGTCATTTTCCTTTTATAAAAAAAATACAGTATTTTTTAGTTTTCCAGGATTTTGTACTATTTTTTACAAATAGAAAGCAGCTAATATGCACCATACCCGTGTAATGCGTATAAATCAGAAATGCTATAATGTTGGGACCAGTTATATGTATACATTTCAGTGGCGTATCTTACTGTTATTACCTGTGTTAAAAATTTAATCATATTATGTGAACTGTTTTCAAAAATAATTTAGGATATCATTTCACTGCAGGAAATTGTGTTAAAATAAAACACGCACGGCAACGGAAAAACACCATGCTAATGAGGTCATCTTAAACAAAATCTTCATGCACCCAACTTTAGTTGATATAAATAAGATTGCAGCAAGTTAAATTCAAACAAGTCATAACCTTTTTGCTTTAATAGTTGCTATTCGCTTGGTAGACGTTTCGAAAAGGGATGTCTTAATTTCTTGAAGTGAACAGAGGTTCAATGAAATGTATATTGAAAACTATGAATGACTGATGTATATTTGATAGTTCTTTAACCCTACAATAATAAAGTTGCTTCGTCATTCCAATTTTTCGTTTACACAGAGGCGTGAAAATAAAATCCAAGATTCCTAAAATTTTGTATATTGATTAGAAGTAAAAATAATGGAGACGTGTAATTTCACGAATTTTAATTGTTAATTAAATTTTTATTTTGACCTCCATTTTTTATGACTTTCCATCGATTAGAGCTTTATTGTTGAAAATAGCACGAATAATTCATTTTATATTGTATAAAAAATTTTGAATATATTTACATATTTGTTTTTGTAATTTTTAGGGCACATACTGAACAAAGAAACTTATGCTAAACATTAACACATGTCAACATATATAGATAAACCCCTATCGTTAATAGAAAGAAAGAAACAGCAGTGGGCACGCGAACGAGGTAATAATTTAAGCGAAGTAGTACATTTTAGCATTTTACAAAAAAACTCTCTCCTTTGCAGAAGAACTTGCCAGTTTATCTGCACCTTGGGGTTTTATATCAGAGGAATATACAAGGTGAGAGTAATATTTTTTGTAGTCAGTTTAATATCCAAAATAACAGTTTGTAAAGTATTGATTGTTTTGTGTCATATTTGTTGAACCTTGCACCAGTTCTGAAACAATTAAAACACCCAGAGGTCTTGCGACAATAATTAAAATTTCCATTTCAATTCACGAATGTTCCGCTTCACTACTAAATGGCACACACTTATCCTCAGAGCCCTAACCTTCAAGAAAAACTCCCCAGAATTCCACTTAAATATTTTCATAGAAAGCCGACAAACCTCTTTTCTAGAATAAGAAATGTAAAGCTAGCTTCGACTGAAAAAACCGACATATTCTCACGGAGAGATTCAAATACAAGCCGCAAACAAAGTTTACCACCAATTTACAAAAATCAAACACAACTCTATGTTCCCAATGATAGAACTGATAAAGAAATGGGAGGTGAAACGTCTGGATATGGAAGCGACAATCCTAACAACACGCCTGAATATTTTCAACAGACTGCATGGAACCAAAATTTAGGATATGAATCTTCCTCAAGTACTCGAGATGATCGGGCAAAATGGGGCGATCGTGGTGTAGGCGTTGGAAAATTTTGGGACCCTCAAGATGCAAGATATAATACCGAGATGAACGACGCTCCTGGGTGGGTTAAAAGGGGGCTACAGGGAGAGACTGAATTAATTGTTTCAAACACATCGCCAGCAGAATCGCCTGAACAGGATTATGGAGATAATAGGCCTTATACAAGTTCATCCATATCGCAAACTCGGTAAGACTTTTTGATTAATTTAACCGTATAACTGCTTTGTACTCATTTTCAGAACCTATATAAGAGGTCAAAATAATCCAGTTGATCCGGTCGAGTTAGCAGAAAGAGAAAGAAAACGTCAACTTGCTCGAGCCCACCAAGAAGCTATTAAGCAACAGTTGGAGGAACGAGAGCATAGACGTAAGGAGGAAAAGGAAAAACGAATGCGCGAAGAAAAAGACGAAGAGCTCCGTATCGAACGCGAAAGGGAAATCGAAAAGCAAAGAAGAGAAAGAGAAGCTCAGATAGTAAAAGAAAAAGAAGAAAAAGAAAGGAAACGTAAAGAAGCTTTGCAAGAAGCCATAAAAATTGCAGAAAAAGAAGCAAGAGAGGAAAAATTAAAGCAAAAAGTAACGAAACATATTAACATGAACATAAGCGAAAACGTCGTTGAAAAGGAGAAAATTACTTCTCCCCGTCCGATCTGCGAAGAAACCGTAAAACTTAAAAATAATCTTTCACAAACAAACGAAATTGACGAACCAAACCCTATAGAACTAGAAAAACAAAAACCCAATAACGTTTCATACATTGCAAATCCAAACAACAACAATAATACTCTTTATAATAATATTAACGAAAAAAAAGAAAATAATATTAATCGAAATCGATCTATTACTCCAGTAGAGCATCCTTTAATAATTCCGATACCTACCATACAATCAGTAAATCCTCCCCCGCCACCACCACCGCCTCTACCGCCATCTTTAGCAACACGACCTAACATTCAAGAAAACATAACAATGGTTTTACAAACTCCATTCGATCACATCCAAAATTTACCCTTTGCGGTTCTTATGCCAACTTTTAATCCAAGTGCAACTCCCCTCCCAGTAGCTATATCTGTTCCTACAAACACAGACCATATATCACGATCAAGAACAGAAAACAGAATTCTGACACCGACGCAATACAGAAATCGGAGATTTTGTGACAGCAGCACTCAAACAGACCCGCAAACTGCTTGTAAATTAGATTACGATCACACGCGAGAAATTAAGTATATACGCGAAAAATTAGCAAATTTAGACGTAGCTTACGAAGGAAGAAACAGAAAAGAAAGCAGAAGTAGAACTAGCGAAAGATCTCGAGACAATCCGAGTGATAGACCAAAATGGGGCGCCAATCGGCCTCCAACTCGTTATATAAAACAGAGCGAAAAAGATCCCTTCTACCAAAGAAAGAAAGTTAGGCAAAAAGCTCGCCAAATTAAGTTATATGACGACAAAAATAACAACTATTCGCCACATTCAAGTGACGACAGCCAAGCTGCCAGTCCTAGGATGTATCGGCCGAAGGAGTATATTGAGAAAAGGCGAACGCGCGCTCTGTGGCAGAAAAATGAACAAGTTCGGGTATATCAGACTGAAATAGTCCCTTTAGGGGCAGATAAAGATCACATATACTACAAAAAGGGAGAATGTATTAAATGCTGCTGCGACTGCAGATCTCAGAAACATAGATTTCCCGAAGATACTAAAACTGTCGACATTTTAAAAATTGAACACACTCCGAGAGAAAATGAGGAATATAAAGAAAACGAAGATTTTCTGCCAGATTATAATAACTCCAGTATAGATAATGAAGTTCTAGAAAAGCTCAATTCTTTACAAAATGGACTGATGATAAAGCAAGAACAATGGCAACACTTATCACGCAGTCCAAGCGAAATAAGTTAAAAGCTCAACATAAATATTCATTTTGTTTTTAATGTTACGTTATTAACTTTTGTTATGAATCATAATTAAAACTTTTTTATTATTTGATTGCACAGATTCATACTAAAAAATGGCAAAATTAGATGACTTTCTTATCAAGAAGAAAGAATCCACTCCAATTCTAGATTTGTCAAAAGCTACAGCGAACACTAAAGAAGAATTTAGAAAACTCTACGACAAAGTACCTGAATTTAAAATAAAAGCCGAAAAAGTTCGTTTGGAAGATATTAAAATTCGCGATAAAGATTTCAAATTTAAAACAAGCAAAAAAGATTTCAAAGTGTTAAAGGAACCTTTCCTGTTTCAAGATCCCGTTCCACCTGAAATGAGAAGTTTGAAACTGACTGATTTAATTTCTGTTTCGATAGATTGGAAGATGCTTACTACATTAAGGCCTAAGGGAAAACTTGACGAAGAATACTTTTCGAGGTAAGTTTTTAGTTTTTGGTTATCTCGGGAAGCGAAATTATTTTAATTATGTATCTGTTTTTGTTGCCAAGGTTTCGGGAACCTTTTATTCTCGTGACTTCAACCATGTTCATTTTACCATGACAATTATAATTTGCCGTACCGATTGGATCCATTTGTTCTAGCGTATTAGGGTATTTTTGTTTAGAGTACTTCTGCAAACATTACTCCCTAAATGTGAAGGTTTATATTTTTCCCATCGACTTTTGAGATCGCCACAATGGGCAAAATTCAAAGTAACATTTGGCAGAACTTGTACTTTATTCAACGTAACATTCCGTATGGTTAGTGTTGCATTTATTTTTCTCCGTTATCGCCAATGTTCCACTTGGGCCGATAATCTAAATAAAATTTGAGCTTTAGATTGTTTACTTTACCCGTTCATTAATAAATAATTTAACTTTTAACTAAGCGCTTCGATTAGGTACACTAAAGGTTTAATTAAAATTAATTTTGCACAGATAAATAGTTAATGCAAAGTTCATAAAATTGGGATTCTTATCGTATTTGCCTTGCACACAGCTTTGTACATAAATTCTAATTGAAAACAATATTGAGTTCATTACTATTAGAAATTGTAATAGGAGAGATTCCTAGACATTTTATTTTATTTTCACATTAAATTATATTTTAATTTATTGAATAATTTTTCTCTGGAATATTTGACGTTCTAGTTTCTACTGCAGTTGAACCTAGCTTTTTTTCACTTATACTTACTGTTATATATTTTTTAACGTTAATTATTCATTATTTAAACAATGTTCATATTTTGCTTTGGTAAGTTTTAAATATGTAGATTATAAAATTGCTTTGAAATGAAAAATAGCGAATTTTATGCGTTCGGTACGAATTCTTGCTTTATATTCGCGTAATAAAATTTCAAATTGAAAATACAGAGTTTAGTTGTAAAGTTTCGAACTATATCTCTGAAATATTAGTTATTGTAATTTATGAATCATTACTATATCTCTAATGTATCTAGTTATTAAACATAAAAAGTCTTTTTTTATTATATTCGCACAAACGATTTATAGCATCTGGATTTATTTAATTAATTCATGTTGTGTTATTGGTTATGTTGATTTATTTTTCTCACCACTACTGACTGAATCATGGTTAGTGTGTAGTTTTGTTTATTTAAAGTCATTTGATCTTCGATCGTCACTTACAGTTTTCATCATTACCAGGTTCCACCGCTTTCCAGTTTTCACCATCGAACTACAAGGCGAGGGCAATACGTTGTAGTACATGGCGAAGAAAATTTTTAAATCGACGATGTGGTGCACATTTTATATGTGACACCAATGGATGTGGGATAAAATGTTCTAAAGTAATCAGGCTATTCTAGAAATCTTTCTCGGTTCTTTACATGGCAAAAGTTGCTTTCTTAGGTGGAAATAATTGAATTAGCCCAATTCTGCTTATTTCTTAAACATATTAAAATGGATGGATAACCGAATTGTTTTATTCAAATTTTGAACTAAAGCATCCAGATTAATCGGTAAAACAATTTTGAGCAAAACCCTTTCTAAATAATATAAATAAAATCTTTGCAAAATTTTAGTGCTCTAAAATCGTTGATAAAAATAATCAATTGTAGATAACTCCTTTTATTTTGAAGAATATTAATATACTGCTTAGTTAAGTAACCTAACCATAATGTAAAACTTACAGATTGGTGGAACTAGGAAAATCTGAACTAAGAACACAAGCAAGCGATAAAAGGGCATTCGCTTTAGACCCACAAACAAGAAAAACAAAAAACAAAGCGGGCGTAGTAGAATTGCGTGTGGTTTCCTGTAAGGAATGTGGAGAGGAGTTTTGTAACGGTGAGTTTCCTCTCCGCATTTAAAAGGTAATTTTAAAATGACTTTGTTGCAGGAAAGGCTTGTACAAAATTTAGTTACGATAGTTTTGCCAGAATTGTTGAAATACCAACCGTGACAACTGTAAAAATATCGTCTACAGATTTAGTTAAAGATTTAAAGAAGAAAAAGAAAATTAAACGTAAATCGCGTCCAAAAAGTAAAAGTAAACGCAAAAGTCGTAGTAAATCTAAGTCTAAATCTAAGTCACCAAAAAAGGAAGTTAGTGATAAATAATTTTGTTGTAATTTTACAGTTTTGTGATGGCTCAAATAAATAGTATTTCTTTGATTTACCTTTGACGATTTTATTTAGCCCATTGTGAAATTTTGAAAAAATTCTAAAAGTCGTTTTCAGTGCCTTTTTTCCTATAATCAATATTAGAATCTTGAAAAGTTTAAATATTTATAACGATACTTCAACAAAAGCTGTTCGGGTTTACCAGGACCGACCAATCTATTATTAATAATTAAATAGTTATTTCTATTATTAGTCCAAAAATTGAGCTCGCCCTCGGCTCGGCCTGTAGAAAACGAATACACGTGTGATACATAAACTTTTTTATGCCCACCTAAATATAATTTGTTAAATAAGTAAATGTTACTTTCATTTTATTCCAAAGATACAAGGTGTCCGCGATATAAGCGCATTACTAAATTGCATAGTTTTCGAAATATTTGCAATTAAAGTTTTCAGCTCGATCCTACTTCTTATCTTGGTCTACTGTGTTCAACAATAAATGACTGGCTAATTGGTACATCTTTAGCTACTGTATGACGCAGAACACTATTAATTAATGTTCTCAGCTGATTATCATATACCCGCAAATGTATTGATAAGTTAATTGCTGTTTAAAATAAAAGTTTGATTTTCTTTCTAGTGGTCTTTTACTTGTACAAGTTTATAATTACTTTAAAATAAAAACAAGTTTTTTACTTAATAGATATCATTTTCAGTACATTTGTATTATTGAATATGGAAACATTTTTTAAACAACTTTCACTTTTAAAAATGATCTACATTGCTTTAAGCCGCTTTAACAGAATGTTAAATTATTTTTGATAAATATCTTCGCATTGTTAATATTTGCATTCAATTGTATTCTATATAATTTAAATTTTGAGAAAATAGTTCAAAATCTAAGTAATAAATAAGTTTCATACAATTTTAACTTAATTTGTATGCGATAATAAATATCTTTCCATACAAATTAATGTAGATAAAACAGGCTTTAATTGTATACATACCTACTAAAAGTAAAATTTATGTCAATTTTAGACATTTATCAAATACGTTTTATAATAATAAATTCATAAATAACTTATAATTAATGAGCGATAGTGTTAGTAAAAGTAGATTTAGATGATCTAAAAGAATATATTCTACTATTAAAACAGCCGACGACTTTGCTCTTGAAATAGTACATTAATAGTAAATGTAATATAATATTTTATAAACAGAAACAAGGTGATATTTATGTTTTTAATTACGTTTCCGTATCCGCGATAGAGTTTTACGTTTAAATTTACAAACATTTTTTTAAATTACATTAAAAAAATTTACATATTTGTGTTCACAAAGGGCCTAGGTACACTTTTTATTTCCCTGAGACCCTGTATATTGAACACGGTGTAGTCTTTCATTTCATTGTTACCTGGCAAATACTAATTCATTTGAATTTCAAAATACTGGATGAGCCAGAAGTGTCGCTTATTTGAATTCGGCACCAATCATTCCTCTAACGTTTGTCACGTTGATTTTCAAGATTTGATGACGTATCATGTGGTAATTATCCGTTTAATAATATTTAACTAAAAATTGAAATTATTGCAAAATACATTTTAACTTTAATTACCGGAAATAATAAACAACTTGTTTTAAAAATTTGTTTTTCAACAAAAACAAGGTTTATTATAATCAAAAATTGTAGTAAACCGCATATGGCAATAAAAAAAGGCAAACAACGTCAAATGTAAATCTTACACAAAATATTCATACACTCCAAATGTAGATGATAAAAATAACCTTGTTTACAACGGACCAAATTCAAATTAGCGACAACCTTTTAAGTTCACTTGGTATAATTCGTTTTCTAGCATTATTGTAAAATTGATAGTATTCATTCACTGTTGGGTTATAATTTTATAATGGTAAATAAAATTTTTATTTACCAATATTTAAACTAAACGCTAATGGTATTTGATATTTTACATTGAAGCAATACGCCTTTCAAAGGTCCACTAATGACAGCCGCAACTGAGGCATAAAAAGTAAATTTTTTAAGAAACAGAAAAGTAGCTTATATTCTTGTCAATATCAATAGCAAATTACATTGGTTTATAATTTCCATCTCCTTTACTGAGTAATTTTTCAAAAATCGACAGATTTTCTTGAGTCATCAAAAAATGTACGTATAATCAGAATGCTGCGTGTACATGTTCATACACGGTTACACGCACAGATCAATTTCTAAAAACATTATTTTTGGATTTAGAGACTCGAAACCGTGTATTTCCATTAAAATTTCGGCCTCGAAATGTTTTACATAGTGTAAAAAATAGTAAAAATCTGGTGTGAGACAACACACGACATTCTCTTACGCACATAAATATGGAAATAGTGTCCACAAGTGACTAACTTATTATTTACGTTTATTTTGGAAACGATAATTGTAACGGACACCCATCCAAGTTACTGAACACGCAAAACCCTGTTTAACTTGAGAGATTGTCCTTGATAACTCGCTTCAACAAATTTTTTCAGGAAAAGCTCTAAGTTCACGGAAAAGGATGTCAAAGACGTAAGGACCGTAGCAAGTTTCAAAAAAATTGTTAAAAATGTTTTCGAGAAAATCGCAAAAAACATCAAAATTGCAAGAATAAAGTGGCACTTCCGGTCATTACATTTTAACTAAATTCTAGACGTCTCATGTGCAGTAAATAAAAAACTTAAATATACAAGGTGATTCAATGAAACGGTACGATTTCAAACAAACAAACAAAACTGAAAAAATATCTTTTTATTGAATTTAATAAAAAAGATTTATACTAC